>PDGT01000028.1:2992273-3058726 GCA_003671415.1 Megathymus violae
ATTTTTGTTATGAATAAATAGATTAGTTTTTTTTTGTCAAAAAACTTTATTTACGCAACTACTATTTATTGTTGATTACAAATATTTTTGTGGCTCTTTAAAAACTGAAATTTTGTAAATTGTAATTTTTAACTCCTCCAACTCAAAAGGTTGCGTACCCCTTGTATAGGTAAATGTTGATGTTAGGTTACAACGTACGTAATATAGGTTTGTTGAAGGGCTCCGCTCAATTTATGAGATTCCTACCACTTTTCGAGTGTTTCACTATCCCAATTTGATACACATTGTTTTTTCAATTACACTTAAGGCTGCCGCTAATTCCGACCGTCGACTCCGGTTGTTATCGTTAGATAGCAATCTTTAAACCACGTTGCAGGCTTTCGGACGGTAAAAAAACCACTGAGACCGTTTGACCAATAAGCTTTAATTTATGGCCTAGACCTTCCAGAACAAGTCCGTGCCTTACATCGCGGGCAAATGGATTGAAGTCATACAGAAATATAATTATATGATACGCAATATTGAGGGTTGCGCGATCGCTTGCTACGGATTTCGTTACACTGCAACTGAGATTTCATATCGGTCAATGAACAATCACAAATTTATGGGCAACGATATTGATCGTAATTCAGTTGAACAAGCAACAATAAAAACTATATTGCCACCGCGGTCATTTCAAATATTCTATGATTGCATGATATGAACGAATGTTGCCACTTATAACATTTTGAAATTGTAGGTACTGTAAAACCGGACTGAGATGATTGCATGTCAAAGACAATAGACGCAAAAACCATGAACGAACAAATGACAGTGATCCGTTCTGAGGTCGCTTTGGAGCTACAGCGATAATACAGACTCGACGTTACATTGGGTATGTGATGGATTCCATACGGTGCTGTAATCCTGAGCCGTTTTTGACAAGCTTATGTTCCGCCTGACATCGCTGTTATGAGTACATGTGACTATGTGAAATTAGTTTTTTCAAAGGGTTTCTATCTTTGTGTCGATAGATTCAAGCGTCTGAATTATTATGTGTCAAATACGCCAAAAGCACCAAATGACAAACCACTTGACGGCGTGGTAAATTTTTAGGTAATTTTTTATATAATAAATAATTTATAACGTAATATAATACAATAAATAAAAGGTTTTTAATAATATTTTTAAAAAGTTTGAAAATTATCAGAAATTCCATACAAGAAACAAACTTAATGTGTTCAAGTTGAGAGGGTAAGGGAGAGGTTAAGGCCAAGTGGAAGTTGGCAAACTTCACAGAGTTTCGAGAACGTCATGGAGTACCGTCAAGTGTGCAGGTTTCCTCACAACACATTCTTTTACCGAACAGTAATAGTTACATTTAACATAATATATTACTATGTGATATATCTGACATCTGACATGTATGTCTTGAAATAACTCAAAACGGCTTGGCCGAACACGATGAAAATTGGTATGTAGTAAAAAAACGAGATTGCACAGATGATATATAAAAAAGGCTTTATAAAATATCTGTAAACCTAATGATGTCAAAACAAGGCAAAAATTATGAAATTTTTAATAATCATGTATATATAATTAATAGTCCAACCCGAACGAAGTCGGGCGGGACCGCTAGTATACATAAAAATTAAATACATGTACACGAACATAGAACCTCTTCCTATTTTAAAATTGGTTTAAAACGCAATGTTAATATTACCGACAGTAAAAACGGCTCAATTACTCCCATCCGTTAAGAAGTGCCATTATTTTATCTCCACAATCCAACATTACTTAATAAAAAGTAAATACTTAAACAAAAAAAACTATTTCAATTAGAAGAAAGTGAATTTCTTGGTTTCATCTTCTATTTTTAAACCTTAGGTATTATTTCTCAAAGTTTAAATGAGACCAAGCTGCAAGAGTACCCTTTAAAACAACAAAATTTTCCAAATCAGGTAAATTATCAATCAATAAATTACAATATTTTGAACATTTGTTTAAGTTCATTTTAAACAATAAATTTTAAAATCATTCAATTTGTATTCGAGGTCGCTTAGATGTCAAAATTAGAACGTATTTCATTATATTTTAAAAGTTTGAACGTTATTGACGGTCTGTTTTCAATAATAATTATATACTTTTTTTATTTTTTTTATTACGTCAGCTGCGACCGTGTACAAATATGTCATTATGCATTAATTATAGATTTATCCTCGTGCTACGATCCGATAGGGAAATAAAGTATAGTTTGGATAACCATATTTAAATAACAATAACGTGTTTGTTAAATTATTTGAATTTTATAATTCAATCCGAAATGTATTTTGCAATCTTAATAAACTCTGATCACCCCATTATCAAGATATTTTATTTTTCTATGTTCATAAAACAATAGTTATTAAGCCGAATAAAATAATCCATAGAAGTTATCGCGATTCACGATATGATCAAGCGCTCCGTAAATGATTGAATGTTTGTATTTTTAAGTTATGACAGGACTTATTAGTCCTGTATGCGTTCCCAAACCATTGATCAGATTGATTGATCAGATTGTAATGAAACTTTGTAGTCTTTCAAGAACGCCTGAGACGGTTTATGGGCCGAAAAATCTATATAATAAAAAAAATCAATATCATGAAACGTATGTTTTTCTTTTATAATTAAACTTTTCCTTTAGTAAGTAAAATTTTGCACTATAAACATTTGAGAAGACGTCAATAACATAAAAATAGTTTTCTTCCTTAAGCGTACACATGTTTTGTGATTATAACTAAATAAAAAGGTATTTTATTCAAACTTTTAAAGTGAAGCGAATGCGAAATGCCAAAAATCGAACAAATAAACAAAATGAAAAAGCAATCGCCCTTACTGTGATCAATGGATGGTTAAAATGGCTCAGCGGTAAAATTAATTACGTGAAAACTGCATAGTAAAATAATGCTAAGATGCACTTCAGCGTCTAGTGTCAACAGCCCACTGTATTAAATGTGATTTAATAATTATTATATCATCCACTTTCAACTACTGCGAAGCTTGCGGATTACAGATAAGGCATCATTTAGAACGCAAAAAACGAATTGAAGCAGTTTATAACAAATCGAAGGAGTAGGTACAAAGAAAAGCGTTCGTTAAATAATACTGTCAATTCATCAATCGTAGAACCAATCTCAAATAATTTACAAGAAGATGAAATTAATAGTACAGACACAGATGTTACAGTGAACAACGTGTCATTAAATAATGAAAATTTAATCGTTGATTCGACAGATCACATTTCTAAAATCCAGTCAATGTCTAATGCATTTGTAATATGTATTTGTTCGCATACTTATGTACTTTTTTTTTTTGAAAATAGTGGGTTTTGAGTAAACCGAAGTTTCATTTCATACTTTGTCTAATCTTCTAATCGCATTCTAAACAATGATTATCCAGGTATTTTACTTTCTGTATAATTAGAAAGTATTAAAGGATAGAAAGGAGAATTGTTATATTTTATTTATATTATAATTTTATAATGAATGAGTTATTATTCGACCGCTTAGCTTCTTAGGTCAAGTTCTTCAAATTGTTCATGTGCCCGGTTAAGTTGCTTTTGTATGAACATCTTATTCTTGCTTTAATATTTTAAAAACGATAATCATAAGCTTTTCAGGATGATCCGCGGTAACGCAATGCTGTAACACATGTCTATTAGGCATGAAGTAAGTTATGTAAACTTTATGGGATTTATGTGCAGCTCGATAACATCTCCATTTTCAACCTTCGTCTTTGATCATACCAGTCTGAATAGAATAACTGTCGAGGCTGAACAGGATTGATTCAAAAAATCGTTTGTGGCTTTTTGCTATTATTGCGTTATTCATTAATATACTTTTCAAAATTAGTTATGATTATTAAATGTCAAAATGTAACAGCTAGTAATAAACAAAATACGAAATCGGCCGTTTCATGAAACGAGCATTTCATAGATTCCAAATATTCACAATTCCACGATTGAACTACGATACATCTACTGCAACTCTAAAGATTTTAAGCTAATACATTAACAAGCTAAAGAACCTCGAGGAGTAAAAATAAACAGTAGTACAAGTAGGTACAAGTTTAATTGCTCTTAAACGTTCATGTTTTAATAACGTTTAGGTCATCGCGTGATCATTATATTACTTGACATTAGTGCTGGTTATTTATTACAATAGTCTTTTTACATGCAATAGCTTAAAGAAGTTCTATTCGTGTTTCGATTTTAAGCCACTCTTCGCTGCACGCGGTGCATGCAACTTGCTGAGCAATGAGGCATCGACAGCAAGATTTTTTGTTCGTGTCTCAGCTCTGTATCACCAAGATCCTGGCGGGTATGCCTGAGGAAGGACCTTTACCTGCCAGTCTACAATTTAAATTTCTTTGCCTTAAATATTGCCTTCTATTTGTTTAGACGCGGCTATATATTAGCGTATTTATCAACATTAAACACAGTATGTTACAACGCCATCTGTTATCGCAGTTTGAATTAAATAACATTATTATACGCTGCATACATATAGTTAAATCCTGATTGTTCTCGTGCGCGGTAAGGGTCTTTACTTAGTTGCATAGCTGCATATCTACCGAGCTTGTAAAATCTAATGTAAAACAATGTTCAAGCGTCCGTTTGCTATTTGACCAACAACTAGTCGGTGAAAACCTTTCGAGTTACATTTTCCTTAATATCTTGTGAAACAGTAATGATAACACATTTCTGTTTCCACTAACGATCTCAATAATATTAATTTGTTATTTTATTTTTACTTGATGCGTTTAGCAATATTTCGTTATTTTTGCATTCAATTTTTTATTATTATGTCAAATAAATAAATATTGTCAATTGTGTCAAATAAACTTTGTACTTTTAACTAAGTACTCAGCTTGTTAAAAAAGAATATTCTAGAACGTTAGATATAAACTAATTCCAGAACAATTAGTCTTTCAGACAGAGATGTTAATGTCCTAATTATACATTATTTAACAGAGCTTTCAAATACAAGATTGAGTTGTCGCATAACAAGACACTTCAGATAGCTCAGGTAGGTAAATATTGTATGACTAAGTTTATTCTCAATGCCCCCATCTGTAACATGATAGATCTCTTTAATTTCCAACGTCCAAACGACTCACTTCTATCGTTCACAAGAACAGTTATCTGTCTGTTATTCAGGTAAGTCAATAAACTTTATTTTCCTTACAAACTGACCGACCGAAACATTACAATGCACATTACAGTGGAACTTTGTTAAATTACCCACGTCTTCCTTCTGAAGTCGGCGGGTTTGTTATAAATTAATAATACTTTTATGATATCGAAATATTTGATGGAGGTAAGCAGATTGCATATTAATTTTACTGACAGTACCCATTTAGCGTTGTATTATAAAAAGCAAAACAAAATATTGTTTGTTCAATTTATGAGACTCTTGGCTCATGGGGTTTTCGGCGCTCATTATCTTTCTAGACACATCATAAAAAAGCTGCAAGATGGCTGGAAGGTTATTTGATTAACGTACAAACTTTAAAGATGTCTACCTATCTACTTGGCTATATAACGTGATAATGCTGTCAGCATCTTGCGCCAAATTTTATTTATTTTAACTCATATTTAACTTTAGTTTAGTTTGATATATTAATAATTATTGGACTATTTTATGAGGACATATAAATTTCACGCATAATCCATTTTATTCTAAGCCAGTTCTCGAACTTTTGTGAATTAATTATCGCAGAAACTTCAAAAACATTATGCTTAACTTAAGAGAACTTACATTGTTAGTAACTTTTATTTCGTATTCTGCGAGGACATGCCTCTAGTCTAGAGACAATGCAACATTTTGTTAGCGATGACGCAATTTGAAAACGTCAAAATGTACAAATGACAAGTCATTTTGTAGAGATCCCAAATAGCCACCTCAACTGCTCCAAAGGTCGTCTGGTAGAAAATGCCATTATGCATTAGTTTCGCCTTATGTAATTCTTAATTATATTTTTATAAATAAAGCGAAAATAAACATGAAACAAAATTTCATTGCAAATAACTTACAATTACCGTTGCTATAAATTTCGGTAATATTACTTATATATGTTACAGTTAAAACCAGTTTTTAGGTAGAACGCGTTTTCCCTAGTTAGAACTAGTTTTTACTAAATGCCTTTGTTAAAACTAGAATTAACTAATGCTCAAAATTGAATATCAGTTAAAACTAGTTCTTACTAGACAAAACACGTTTTTCCGAAGTGAGTCTCAGTCAAAACTGTTCTCAAAGTTCATCGTATCTTATTCTAATTGATCCCGAGACGTCCCTTGATTCGACAAGTGCGGGGGAATCCCTTTCCGTTGCCGTTTCGTCTCCTCAATGTTAAAATACCTTTTCGAAACGGTAGTACAAGCAAAAAATGCTGTGCATAAGTATATTTACAAAATACCTAAGTGATTAAATGAATTTGAATGAAATAATTTGTGGTGTATACCAGTTTAATTAAACTATTGAGATATCTTCCAAACACGCCGTTTAAATATGACTAAATATAAAATAAATAGATCAAGGACAAGAGACAGGATGAGCCCAACTGGCGGATTTGTATAATTCACAAAATATATAAATTTCCAATTACCATTACGTGTTCACAGAAGCAGTTATTGTAACAAATATATAAATTGTCAAGCTAAAGTTTACATAAAAACATATATTAATTTTAGGTACAAGTATACAAAATTGTAATTTTTTTCACCATAATATAAAAACGTGTACATTGTAGTCACCTATAAGAATTATAGATGGATAATACAATAAAAATATTATATAATAATATTATACAATTATTGCGAATTACAATTTATAACGCACACTAAACAGGGCGCAGGTCAAAGAACTAGGTTTTCCTCGCAGATAAATCATGCTGGTTTCAAGCGGCACTAACCGATTGCAATACTCGAACAGTGAAATTAACCTTGCATTCTTGGTTCGGAATATTCCGATCACGCGTTCGGACGTAACGCCGTCCTTGGCAGCCGTCGCAACCTTTAAACTGGGAATAAACATTCAATCCGAGTGCGAAAGAAATGGCTACGACCCACAGAGGAATTTTGCAAATAGATCGTTAAGTTGATTGGTTACTATTAACAGCTCGTTCATAGCGATGTGTTTGTAGGGCTGGCGAGAGTAACAAGGGATATCATCAGTTTTTTGAATGGAAAATATTGAAGATATCCACTTGATGAAAACGAAGCGGAAGTTACTAGGACCTTTTGGGAAGTGTCCAATTAGCTTTCCCACACTGCAAACGGAACATGTACAAAACATTTGATGCTTGATTTTAAAAGAACATTTGTAATGAACTAAGCGAGTAAAAACCTTACAACAATATTACAGCAAAGCACTTGAAGCTGAGGTCCAGGCTGAATGGTGCCAGCTAATTAATCGGTGAGGGCTCCATCTATCCTTGAGTTTAAGCTAACGATCATGATGGATCATGTTTGCAATAATAAAGACAATGGGTGTCACGAAGGTAATTTTAAATAACATGGTCATTGGACCGTCCCTTTGTCTGCATGGTACTTATTCATGATTACATGCAACACCTAGTCACGGAGTGCTCATTCGTGAACTATCGGACCAGAATATATAGTGTTATGTCATTGTGTGGTGGTTACTTTATCCTTTAAGGGACCAAGGATTCCTAAGGAAAGCCTCATTTCCCTTTTTAGCACGTTTCATTTCCTTGTATTTCTGTTCAGTTTGTCTTTTACAATTAATTTGCCGTTGAACTACAAACTTAGCCACATTGATGGTAATGCACGGAAATGCAGAGAAAGTAAATGAAGAGTCATTATTTTGTCACGATTGTTAACATCGATTATACATAACTGACATACCTTTACGTCAAGTTTGTTTCAAGTTCTTAAATGCAATCGCTACCTTGCTATCTTATCATACAAGTTGGTGAATGTGCAGCGCAATGGTCCTAAAGTTTTGGGTCAGACATCCGACCTATCGACGAGCCTATATCGGTCTACGAGCTGAACTAATAACTTTTTGATACACTTTAAAATTGTAACTACTCCAATGAATATAATTAGGCATAGTGATAAATGCTATACATACAACATAGCAGTAACGATGAAAATATCTGTACATTTTTATTTTTTTAAATACGTGTAGTTCTACCATATTAGGTGTTTTACATAGACCCGAATAGAAACAATACTTTTACAATTTTGTCTGATTATTTTTGTGCCTCAATAACTCTAAAACTAATGGACCAAAATTATTAAAATTTGCTACGGTATTAAGTTATCATCAGGATCGTAATAAAAACATACTTTTTGAAGCCGACAGAAACTAACTAATACTGTAACATTTACTAACATATTTGACACTTTGTAATGGTTTGTTCAGATGTTTTCAACGCTCCCATACTGATGAAAACATTTTATAACATTGTTGTATAACATTTTACACCCATCAGTTTCTAATTTCCAATAGAGATAATTGTAATGTTATCAAACGCTATTTATGTGCCACTGAACTGTGTGGAACGGATTGATCTTCGGACGATGCTAAAATCACGTACATCAATAAAGAACATTCCTCCCCTTCCCTCTCTCTACCCCGCACCTCCCGCAGTCGTCTGCATTCAAGTTATTTAACAAATGTTACAATTTAACAAATGTTAATAAATCGCATTCATGGCAAACAATGACATAAAATGAAATTTTTTTAGCGTTTGATACAATTTGTGAGCTAATGTAAAGTAACAAAAGTTTTGCTGTGGCAGCAAAAAATGTATATTTCGCGTTTATTAAAAATAATAGGTATATTAAAGATTAAATTCTAAATAAAAATTAATACGCATATCTGCATGTAATAGTACACAGTTTTGTTATGTCCATAAATTAAAAGCTTGCTTTGTTTACTAAGGTTGCAATAAAAAAAGGAAAAGTCGCCCGTTCAATTCAGAGCTCCCAGATGTACTTCTTTTAAAAAATGTACTGGGTATTTTGGATTTTAATAGCCTGAGAAAACATTAAATATTCAAGAACTCATTGTCATGCAATCCACATAACTTTAATCCTAAATAGTAACTAGATGAAGTATTTTATCAACGGTATTATTAAGGTGTTAAAACTGCTATTTATCGTTGTGTTTCAGATTTGGCACCGTATTTAATTTAAGGATTTTTTTAATCCTTTATTACATTTTATTTTTGTCGTAATACAAAATGTTATTGTGTAACATGAGAAGCAGATTATGTTCCTGATTTTATTCGCCACGTTTGCCCAAGACATAACTAAGTAATTTCTGTCGATTAATTTGCCTTATACCCTATCCTTAATGACTATGCATTAAGGAGTGCTGTTGGTTTCCTCATTAGTCCAACATCATGAGACTATGCTTAGATCCGTATTCTTTTCTTAAATCGATAAAAACTCAATGTTAATATTGCTGACGATATCCTAACACACAGCTCAATTATTCTCACATCCACGAGATTCACTCATTACATCCGGAACCTGTAATTGGATCCTCGCCATAATTATAGGGCACCCAACTAAGCGCCATCTTCCATACGCTAAAAATTGCCGTCAAAATCGATTTAAAAATAACGAACTTATGTTTGTACAGAAAAACATATAAACCTTCTTTTTTTTGAAGTCGATTAAAAATATCCGCCTTCAGCGGTTTGCGGAGTTGTCAATAAAAGATATTGTACGGTTGTAAAAAATAAAACTTACAAGATTAATATTCGCAATTCGTTTGAATGAACAAAAATTATCGATCAGTTATTTTTTGTAGTGTCGAAAATTAAAATTTCGTGTTTTAAAAAAGTAAATCTACACAGTTGAAATTTAAATTAGCTTTTTGATTAATAATAGACTTTATCTTCAATATAATTTTAATTGGAATGGGAGAAAAGTATCGATGTATGTTCTTTTTAAAGAGATGTATCGCATGAAATATAAAATATTATTAAGTTATATGTTTTAATATATTATGTACAAATCTTTGTATTTCCTTATATTATTATATGTATAAATAGATCGCTATCCATATAAAGTTGGGAGCATTATCATTTTATCGACTATAAATAATAAATAAATTCACAAAAAATTTAAATAATATATGTGTTAATAATATAGTGACAAAAACATGCAGCATATTTAATTGTAGATAAAAACAAAATATTTAAAGAAAAATGTAATAGCACATTTTTGTAAATCTATGTAATGTATGTAAAAAATAAATATCGGTCACAAAAATTTTGATAATTCTGAGAACGATAAGTATTCATCGCACGGAAAGTTTAATAGCATAAGCTTACTTTCTGAAAAAAATGGAAAATGGAGAGAAATGGATCTGTTCCCGTGGAATAGTAAATAAAAGTTAATATGGACATTTCCTTAAATTAAATGTTGACTACATGAATACAAGTATTATAAATAATAATAATAATAATGATGCGTCTAATTCAAGAATAGAAGCTTGTTGTTAAAGCTTGTACTTAATTAAGAAAACCCAGTTTTAAAATAACGCTCATGATGTCTGTAAACGTATGGCGTAGGTTTTCTGAAGGCGGGTCACAAGTAGTATCAACTACAAGCGTAATTGCGTGTAATGGCGTTTGTTAAGTGTATTTGAAGTACGTCTGCACTCTACATTGCATCTGTACTCTTATACAGCTGACAAATACACTCTGAATCCAATAAGATACTCTGTATCTTGGTAAAATTTTTGGATGTTTTTTTTTGTCTGACCATCAGGCGAGATCAATAGTGGGCTACGCAACTCAATCTAAATGTTTCCGTTGGCTTCAATTAAATTTTTATTACGAGGAATTTCATTGGAACTTTCTTTTTGACTATGCTGTTTTGTTTGACCAATATAGGAGCTAACGCAGCTACAGTAAATTTGAAAGAACCTGAAGCAGTGGCATGGAATTGTCTTCGGGCGAAAGTAGGTAGGCTGCAACGTTTTTATACAGGCGAACAATAGTTTTTATGTTATATTTTCTAGTTAGTTCAAGAATCAAGAATTTCTCCCCGCCATTGTTATATCGCTGTGACCAAAATCCACGCAATCGGGTTGAAATATCGGTATGAAATAGAAATAGCAAGAGCACCCGTTATACTATTTATGTCCGCATTACAGTCTGTTTGAAATCCTAACTGTATTATAAATAGCATCGAATCTTAAAATATTGGGTACCTATACCTAACCTAGTCAGTTCCACACCCAGCCAAAATGCTTTAACTATCTATATAATCTGGAAGACATCGTGAATTT
Organism: Megathymus violae; assembly: GCA_003671415.1. Lineage (NCBI taxonomy): Eukaryota > Metazoa > Arthropoda > Insecta > Lepidoptera > Hesperiidae > Megathymus > Megathymus violae. The sequence continues at coordinate 3,003,568 of PDGT01000028.1, forward strand.
TGTCAGGTGCCCGATGTTTGGCTAAATTTGTATATTATTTATTATCTCATTATTTTTATATATAATTTGGTTTACAATAAAGTCGATCTTGTAGTTTTTGTTAAACACATTAGGATTTAAATTGGGGATATTACGGATATGAAATTTTGGATATCGATACGGATATATCGATAATATTTTACCGGTTTCTGTTACGGTTACGGATTTGATATTATTTCGGATTATCCGATTGTTTCGGATAATTTCGGCTACTGATGATTTAGGAATCGGAAAAAACATATAATGTATTTTCAGGGTAACACTGACTTTATTTCTATGTATTATCAGGTATTATTACAATCATAGAAAAGAACAATACATACCTTAAAAATGTAATAACAAAAACTGTCTTAAAATGAGAGGGACGCGATTAGTGTGTTGGTTCGGCCGGCGAAAACCTGTCATAACGTGCTTCATTGACTCTGCCCCTATCCGTAATTATTCGAAACTTATGGGATTCGGTTACGGTTTCGGATATCCGATAGTTTCGGTTACGGAGCTCCATAACATCCCTTATTTAAATAAAAAAAGTATTAAAATCTTTATTGTTGAAGGAAGGAATTGACGAAGGAAGAAATTTCTGATACAAATATATCTAAAAATTATGAAGGCACAAAAATTTGATAAGATGTTCGTAGTTTTTTAAGATGATGGAAGAAGCAGAAAATAAAAAAAATCAGTACCAATAACAAAGCAGTAACAAGGCTGAGTCTATTCATAATTTTTATATTATTTTATATGGCTAGACTTTTTTATCGATATAAAGAAAAAATATAATTATTTGCATGTATGCCTGTCTGCCTGTAACACTAGGCCAAGAAATAGAGAAGGAAGAAAGAAATACTGGCTCTCAAGCTACCAGTCGGAACACGACGAGTCGTTTGGGGGCTGATCCAATCAGGAAAGATAACTCCATTAATTATATTAATGATTTAATAATAATACTGATAATATAATACTTACGCGAAGCCCTACCACCAAGCAGCCTTTACGACTCCCTGTTCTGCTAGCATGGGATCAGAGGGAGTATATAATTTACCTGAACTAAACCTATGTTTAAGTCTTAACGCAGTGGCCATAATTTTTATTGTAATCTGTATTATTTTTTCACAATATTTAACGATAGGAACAATTTTTATTACACTATACTTAAAAGTCATTTTTAATAGATTTTTTTATAAAGATTATTCATATTAAATCATTTATTATAGAATCGACATAGATACCTACTTGGATGTCGTTGTCCTAGTTTTGCCTGTTTGTATAATATAACCGCCATCATCGCGTCAATGTAAGCACGTTTTATACCTTCAACTTACTATTTGAACAATTTGCAACTTCATAAAATAAGAAGAAAGTTTAAGGTTATTTAATGTACTTACATTTTCATAATGATTGTCCTGAATAAATTTTACATATAATGAACTGCGTAATAATACATATTATGTAGCAATTATCGGCAAAATTGTTATTTGCTGCGTTTTAAATGTTAACTACATATATAAATCTGTCTCGAATCTGTTAATAGCTTAGGTAATGACCAATCCGACGGTTTGCAGTATCTTTTTATCACAGAACACTTGTGAAATCGCAACCAATGCTTAATAAAGGAAAAGTCATCTTTTTTTTTATACTAAAATGTATACGAAATAAGTTAAACAGTGACCGATTAGACTATTTGTCATATTTGTTTTACGTAATAATGCACTCACATAACAGCGTGACAGTAAGATTCATATTAGAATTATTTGGGACGATTGAACGCGACCACGCTTGAGATGCAGAAGCACAGCTTTTTACAGACACAAAACGTATTAATTATTTACAAACGTAATGTAGCAGTGAATAAAAAAGAAAATTATAATTTTTTAAAAGGAGGACGCGAACTATGTGTAAGATAAGTCACAACACACTCACCAAATTAAGTTTCACCTCCTTTTACTTTTGTAACCTGCACACAGACACTATTTTAAAGAGTAAAAGGTAGAAATTTCGAGAAAGCACTAAGAATTTGAATTAAGAAATTAACAGAAAAAGGAATGACATTTGAAATTGGCGCGCTAATATAACACGACCTGTTTTTAATACATACGTTACAAACGGAACGCGGTCGAGTCTAAACTGCCAGATAGCGATGGCAGATCGCTCTCTCCGCGCTAAAGGTAGTGTTATGAACCCCGAGAATGGCCAAGATGGTCGTTTTATTTACCTATTATCAGTCATGGTAGGTACATAATAAATATTAGCTGAACAGTAACAACACTATTTCAATTTATATTATTATGTTAACGCGGTGCAATTATTACAGTCTATTGTATTAGCATGCAGGTTAGATTACCATGACCTGTTAAATAAAGGAAGACGTTCCACGTTCTGATACATGACTATCCTTGGGCAAGTTTGTATAATTTTAGTAGTAGTACTCCACCAATATACATTAATGATTACTATATGATATATTAGCCTTACAGATTACTATATCCGAGTGCTATAAGTTTTTAAAGTTTACATTTAACATTTACTTTTAATGATCCTCGAAAAGAATAATATAGACTTATATTATTTTAACGGTATAATAAATAATATAATACAGTAGTAAAATATGCGATACAGATATTTTGACGTACTATTTACTAAACGTTATTAGTGTGTAATGTTAAATGTTTCTATGAAAATATTCCAAAAATATATAATATTTTAAAGCCTTTTTAATTTAATCACATGTAATGTTTATTATTACATTCTAGTATAGTATAAATAAAATGTAATTTTTGTGTACTTATTTAGTATTTATGAATATTTCATTAAATTCTGTATAGACGTTATACAACGATAATAATTAAAACATAAGATTAATATGTTCTTATACAAAACATAGTAATAAAAATATTATACTTTGATCCTTTCATGGTATAACACTCCTTAACTTTTTATTGTGAGAAACAAGCATTGCGTCCGTTAATAAAACCATAATTTGTTTTATTGGAAAATAAATTATGGGTTTATTGAATTTATTTTGTAAATAAATATTATCATTTCGAGGTAGTGTAGATACGGTAGATATAAATACACTTTATGATAATTTTATTTTCAATATTACATTACTAATATTATTAATATTATATTAATGTCAAGGACGCCTGAAAATAACAGTACCGAAACTAGTTCCATGCAGGTTAAACTTACTTTGTAACTGCCATAAGTTATTTTAAAAGATGTGCTGAGGAATTAAGAACTTTTAAATTTGAATACTATCGGAAATAAAATTAGCAATCAAAATTTACTAGTGGTAATATTGATCATATTCTAATAGATTCGTTCTCTATGGTCGGTGACCGCGTGACGTCATGAAGAACACGAAACAGCCTTTCTTTTCTGTCTTATTAAGTCGGAATGCTGAATGCACCTCATCGGTAACCCATATTATAATCTTTTACATGTAATACGTAATAGACCTATGCCACTAATTCATGGGATGTGAAGTAACGTTTCCGAACTGAAACTAGGTCATTTAAAAAAGAAAATTACTTTTTTTTTCCAACCAGACCCTGTCAACTTTGTAAAATGCTTTATTAAGTTTTCATGTATGGTTTAAAAAAATAATTAATTTCGTTGATTAAACCTTAAATAAACATCTCATCCACATGCTAGAACTACATCGATTAATCGTATGAAAACCTATTTTGATATACTATTTCGTCGGTGTGAGTGCGAAACCGCATTAAAGCATTTAAAAAAAAGGGTCTCAATGTTTTTAAATTTCATAAGAGGAAGAAAAAAATGTTATATTTTGGTTAGGTATTTCAATTTGAAACGAAGTTCATTCGTTTGCAATTTCTCCGCTTGTTTTATAAGAATATGATGTAAATTTAACATTATTTTCATAGGTCATGATATTTTATTGCAGTCTTCTTTATGCTTCAGTGCTTCATCAGATTGTATGTAAAATCATTTAGGTACGCCTTTCCGCAACTGTAAAGCAGAGAAAATATAGTGTGGTTTTTGTAGATTAATTTTACTCATAATCTTTGTAGTTTAATGAAAAATTATAAACAAGAAAATCCAATGTCATCGGCAAAATTGACGAGTGATTGGTTGACTACCTGTCTGAGAGTGGCAAGGTTTAGTCACTAGCCAAGGCTGTTTAGGGAAACTCTTATCGGTCCCCCCTTCCAACACTGCGAATTTTAGATGACTCCGTTGTTCACACTGCACATGGAATCAATTACAAATTATACACAATTCGTGATAATCTACCTACTTCCAGAGATGAGGCATGTTGTTAATAAGCTCTCCTGGAGTGTTTGGAGGATCGCCAGCTGATCAATGATCGCCAATATGGTTTCCACCAAGGGCGTTCAGATTCGAACCAGAACCTTCGAGTTTATCGTGCTCACCGGTGGGCTCAGGTTTTACAAAGCAATGGAGAGGCGTTGGCAGTCAGCCTAGATATGGCCAAGGCCTTTGACCGGGTCTGGCACAAGACTCTTTTTGCGAAACTTCTAATTTATGGTCTCCCCGAGAGGTTGTGCTATTGGGTGGCCAGCTTTTTATCTGAGCGGCATATTAACGTCGTATTCGACAGTTATGTTCAGACATGAAACCCAGTAATCCTCATATTCATCAAAGATCAGTGCTATCACCTCACATTCATTGCTTTACAGAAAACAGTACAGGAAATGCGTTCACAGGCCCTGCAAATGTTTCGCGGTCGCAGGTTAAGGATAGCAGAATTAATCTTGTGAATGAAGTCAAGAATTTTCCGGAGCAGGTCTTAGAATGGGCTCGACTAAACTAAGTCGAGTTCAACTCCAAGATGTCACAAGAATGCGCGTTTACTGATAAGAATGTTCCAATTATTATGTAGTCTCAGTTCCGTTAACAAAAGTGTTGGAGTTTTGGGAATTGAAGTCTCGAGTGATTGGTCATACCGGCTTCATCTGGAAGTTAAAACTAACCTAGCTTCCAAAAACTTCAAGGTCCTTAACAGAGTGAAGCAGAAGTTGGCTGGTAGGCATCTACTATTGTATTACAAAGCACAAGCTCTGAGCAGGGTCGCCACCAGAATACTAACTCTATCCATTTGACGTTGTGCAAAACCGCGCTATCTGAATCGCCAACGGCCCACGAATCGGCGACAACCTTGTACCATTAAGTCTTAGGAGGGACATGGACTCCCTTTGACATTATAAAGAGTGATGTTCCGAGTTAACTACTCACCGAAGAATTAAGATCCATCTACGTAAACTGGATTCATGGCAATCCTCCATGCACCGATTTTTGTAATCATTATTTTGCCACACAAATGCAAATTATATAACAAGCTTCCATCTGAGGTATCTATTCCTGGAGTTCTGTTACATGGGGTTCTTCAAATAAGTTGTACAAAGATCTTTTCTCCAAGGCCGGCGTTAAGGTTACTACCTTTTTTAGCAAATAGAATATATTTACATATCAATATTTACATATTCAATATATTTTCTTACAAAGATAATAAAGTAAAGTACATCAGAAAATAAAGTGTTATTTCAGTAAATATATAAGTAAATATATTTAAGTATATAAATGATTCAGCTTTTATTCAGTTCTTAAGTTACAAATAATACCAGGGGCAAATATTATAAGTAGATATGACATTGACATTGACGTGGCTACATTTAACAGCGGACCGTCACACAAACACGCAAAAAATAGCTTAACCTTTTTAATTCCTTTAGTTTACTAAACAATACAATTACAAAAATTTCAACAGTAAAAATATAATACAAACTATTTTTATGAACGTTATTTCATCTTAACGTATAAAATACACTACTTTATAATAAAATTATCGTACTGGTGGCAACCCTAGCCAGCGTTGCAATACATGTTGCAATACATAAGACATATAGGATAAATATGTATGCGGATTTGCAGTCTGGGCCGCCCTAGGCCCCCGGCTATGTAGTCAGTACCAGCCGCCCATTTCTCAGCACTGATCATAACTACATTTTAATTTTTGTCACGATCGGCCACCCTTTTTTTCCCGGTGGCCTTTCTCAGCACTTGTGGAGAACTCCGGGATCTCCAAAAGGAACACAACCGGAGTCCTCCAAGCGCGGCGCCCTTATGCTCGGGCTCCGCCCACGAGGGACCACAGGCCCCATCGCTCACCATCATCCTACAACGGTATGCGGCCATACATACCGTCGTCCTTCCCGGGGCTGCCGATGAACGGTTCGAGCTCCCACTCTAGCCGCCCGCAACCCCGAAAGCCCCCTTTTAGTCGCCTATTACGACAGGCAGGGGATACCGAATCTCGTATTCTATTCCCGAGCCACAGGGACAACGATCGGCCACCCTAGGCCTGGGTCTACTGGGCCTTATGCTGCCAGGTAGACTAGATCTGTGATATTGTTCGAGTACTGAAATAGACGTTCCTTATTGACAATTTCAAATCCTTTCAGATCTACGACAAGCCAATCAGCGTTCAGAACCTGCTGGTAAACATTTTATACGTTTATGTCAGTATTCAAATTGCATCGACGATTTTCAACGATATATCGGGAGGCCTGGCACAGTGGTGTCGCAAGGTTTCGGATAATTTCGGTTCCGAATATGATATGGAGATGATTAACACTTGGAAAAAAAAATGTATTTTCCAAGTTTGACTTTGTTTCTAGGTTTTACTATAGTAAATAATTATAGAAAAAATAAAACAAATTAAACAATAAACACTGTTGAAAATGAGAACAAGACTAATGTATCGGCTCCGTTAGCATTTACCAGTCATAACGTTAGACTCTGCCTCTATCCGACATTATCCGAAACTTTTTTATCGGGTTCGATTACGGTATCCGATATATTTTTACTTCGGATATCCCATAGTTTCGGTTACGGTTACGAGGCTCCATACATCCCTGATATTCTTTAATAACTTTTTCTCAAAGTGCGACTTTGCTATGCAATAACAATAGGCACTTTTAAAAGTTTTATATTTCATTTTGTACGATTCGTGCTCACTGCTCATAGTAATTAAACATTTTGAAAAATGTAAAAAACCAAAAAAGAGATATAGATAGATTCTTCGATTAACATTATATTATCACTTTGTAGAAGATTTTACAGAAAATAATGAGAGTGAAAGCAACGTCCACAAAAGTTATAACAAGCGATTTTTCTTTTCGAGTAGCTATTATTATTAAGTTATTAATATTATTACTGGTATTATTATCTTTTCGTGAAGCGTGCCTGGCTAGCTACCACCCCCCTGCTTGAGTCAGCCGCCAAACGCCTCGTCGTGTTCTGGCTGGGAGCTTGAGAGCCAGTACCTTCTTTCTTTCTTCTTTATAACTTTCTTCTCATTTCCTGGCCGACAACGCATCAGTGATACCTTTGGTCTTGCTGATGTCCATGGGCGACAGTGACCACTTACCATCAGGTGGCTTGTCTGCTCGTTTGTCGGGTATTAACATAAAAAAGCTATGTAGCGACATCTTTGCGTTTGTTATTGAGATTATTACATTGTTGTTTAACCAATATTATATCACTCGTCGTCGTCTGCTTATTTTAAGGCTAACTTCATTTTTTATTAAAAAATAGATGGCGTGAGAATTGATAACAACTAGCGCCATCTATTAATAAAGCTTACAAAAAATTACACTTCTAGATAAGTATTTCGTTCATCAGTTGTATCATAGATGGCAGAATATTTAACAGTTTTCATAGGCAAAGGTTTAATACACATTAATGGCATTAATGTTGTAGGTAATATGTACAACTGTGAACATGTCCGTTACATATGTGTATTGTGAATTGTAAGTTGAAAATAGAATCAATCTATAGTAATATATAAATCTGTTGAGATTTTCGTGTATATTTCGAGGTAACTTAAAAAGGGCTTGACCGATCTTAGTGAATATTGGTATGTATTGAAAACACGTTAGTGTGCAGATGATAAGCTATAACATAAAATGTTATTTAATCTAATAGTGCTAATCAAGGCAAAAAACATTAAATTTTTAATAACCATGTATATAAAATTAATAGTCCAATCCAAATGAAGTCGGACGGGGCCGCCAGTGTGCGTATATGTAAATTCAAAACATGTACATACATTCCAATACTGAAGAAAAATCTATAATATCAATATAGAAGTGGGCAGTTACCCTAATCTGAACTTGGCCAATGAGGCTGACGTGACATAATTTTTTATTGTATGACAGATGTGATACATAAGTACTAATATTTATTTTATGATGTCAGTTGTTTGACAGTTTGGTATAATACCCAACTGGGTTACGCGGTCGTTTATTAATTTATCTATCTATACACATAATAAAATTCTAACTGATCGCTTTCTGAACACAATCGACATATGAGAAAAAATATTAATAGGATCCTTTATTAACGTAAATAACACAAAAATTTAGTTGATAGAATTTTAGTCTGTTTGTCTGTGCGTTTGTTCGCGCTAATCTCAGAAACGGCTTAACCGATTTCGTTCTGGTTTTCGCTAATGTATTGAAGTAAGCGTCACTCAACATTTACAGTCATTGCATTTCAATCTATCCATAAATAATAAGTAATAAATTAATTTAAATTAATGTAGGTACTATTAATTTCTTAGCGTAAGGTGTAGTTTTACCAAAGCGAAACGATCGCGGTATACTATATAGTTAAGCGGGGTGATTTAAATATAACTGCGAGTTTTGTTAATACGCATTGCGATTCTCGAGAAATTTATGACGATGAATAGGAAATTACACGAGACACCGGTGTATTTATTGAGATATCAAAGCCATTCTCTATGCGTTGAATAGCTGCCGAGGGGATTATAATGGCACTTCCACGTAATCTGCAATCTCCCCAAAGAAACAGGTTATCTCTTTATATTTGCCTAATAAATAACGCCGTTGGTAATCCGATGGTTTGCTGTAGATGTCAATAATATAATCAATATCGATTAAAATTGAGTGACACGTGTGTTCACAGGTATTCACATGTGTTCACAGATCACTAATTATTCAAGACAAAATTGGTTACAACGTTAGTTAGTTACGAGTTGGTAATTAGATTATTTTGACATTAGTCACCCCTTGTTAATATAGTGATTTTAAATTGTTTATCTTGTGCTTTTTATTGGTTTCCGGGTATTAAATAGTATTAGGATGATTATAACCGGCAAATGAGCACAAGGTCCAGTTAATGGTAAGAAGTGCCCCGGCCACCTGAAAAGCGGTCTCTCGCAGGCCAATCGACTCGTCGACACGGCATCTTAAACACCTGAAAAATATTTTTCCAACATTCGCGAGCACCAGACTGATTAAACTAGCTTTTATAGAGCTCACCTACCCCCACTACGCCCACCAGGAGGGATGACGTTATTTAATCTTATATACTTAAAATTATTATTATACATCTTTAGTAGCAATGTCTAAGCTTCATGTATTAATCCTCGCCTGCATGCGCTATTAAGGGCGTAACATTGCGCGTATGCTCGCATGCGAGCTCGCTTTGTTGTGTTCACAACATAAACGGTCTATGGAAAAATACAAATGAAAACAATTATAGGTATGTCTTCAGACAAATAGAAATATAATTCATGTTAAAATATACTATTCCTGCATAACATAGAATCCTAAGTCCATATAAACTACCGTCAATAAGGCGAATGAATTAGATAATCCAATTTGTAATTCTAATACCTACTGTACATTCTATAGGTTGCAAAATATAAACTTAAAACCCTTTTTATTTATAATTATATAAATATAATGTTTTTATTATTATGTCATTAGATACAACGGAATTTACAATTACTGGTAAGTACATTTTAAATAATTTGAATGATTATTTATTACAATTCTTAGTATCATTGAATATTTATTGCTTGTTAGTTTTATTAAATCCTAGCGGCTCGCCTCGACTTCGTTCGGGTTGAAAAATGCATGATATATTCATTCGGATCATCTATGTTCATCCGAAACATGTGCCTTTAAAATGGTAAAATATGTTTTTAAGATAGGTATCGTGACTCTGGAGATAACCCACATCATATACCCAATACCATCATATCCGCATATGCCCACAAATGACAAATTCACAATCGCTTTTTATAATATTAGCATAGATATAGATTATAATTCTCATATACACTTTAATATACTCATTACATACATTTACAATTACGGATTGTAGCAGAGCGCCGGAAGCGGAACTTGTAACGTTGGTAATAAGCAAGTCCCTTGTGTTCTTCATGGCCGTCAACTCGCCAGTGAAACCTCTGATGTAACGGATGCTCAGACAGTGACCAATTGCAATATTATTTTAGATTATTAACATAATAAATATCTAATATTTTTACAAAAATAAAATACAAACGAATTTATAACGTCCTTTTTTGAAGTCGGTAAGAAGGAGGTGTACTTTCCGTTGGTCCCACCTACATTTGAAGAAAAATACTATGCTTAAGGGTGAAAAATTTGAGATGAAAAAAGAAATTTAAATTGAATGAACTTTTTAAACTGAAGTCGGTGTTTCGGTAAAGGATATTTTCGAAGTTTGTGTTTTTAACGAGTCTATACAAAGGCTATTACAGCAAAAATATATACCTATTGTCCACGATGATAAATATAAGAAGATAAGTTCATAAATCATATTATAACAAACTATTCCATGCGAGTTCGACTTGAGTGTTTTTATTTGAATTCGGTTAAAAATATGAATAAAACAAAACTGCTTTTAAATTATGACGCTGGGTACAAGGAAAGACAGTAGTTAACTGGATTCATCAATTATGTATTTTTTTTTGTAACAGATTATAAATCATTTCTACTTATCTTTGGTCTTGAAAGCAAATTACAGACTTATTTAATACCTTCGCATTTTGCATTGTATGCTAAGGTTGATCATTGTATTATTTGCTTTGTTTCCACCTTCTATACAGCTGATGCATATTACCTGTTTTACGAAACAATAAAATTGCTCGTATCATACGCTATATTTGGAAAGAAGAGGCTTGGGAAATTAGTTAAAACGCCTAATAAATATCTATAAACTTATTCGTCGCTAATTCAAAAGAATCTGATTAAATTGACATTAATATAGCGATAAAATAGGAACGAATTTGTTTATTTACTTCGAAGGCAAGCAGGCTTCGGTGACAAAGTGCGCAAGAGCCAACTCAAGTTCAGTGTTAAGTGAGACTGCGGCGCGTACGCAGTTTTGCGTTCTTTAATCACGTTCAAATTTAAAAATACGCGTTCTCGAATTAGTGTTGTGTTCGTGATTTATACGTTTATCTCTATAAAGTGTTTATGTTTTCTGTGACTTTAATATTTTTACTACAGCAAAAGCGGTAATCGGTAAGTTTATCATTCATTTCGTTGTTATAGCCGGTACATGTAAATCTAATTCCGTTTTAAAATAATAATGGAATAAAAATCGATTTAAGAATATTCGAAGTAGAACGGAAATTCCTTATTCGAATTACTTAATAAATATGATTCATGGAATCATTACTCGCTGATCTCGGTGGTAATTAATGCCAAAACGAGGATAGTGGCCGAAAGGACCTTCGGATGTTCACTGGCAACGTAATTTTATCATAATGAATATTAACGCTGTTATTTTCGTGTCCTAATTGTAGATAAAATGAAGATAAAATATACTTGTCTCCTTGTAAAAAACAACTTCAACGGAAAAACCGATTCAACAACTAATTAGTAATTAGTATGCATTTATATACTATTCTATTTTTTTGTATAATGTAAACTTGATTAAAAAATCTGGTTTTACAATAATTTTTTGTTGCGTTCAGAAGTTTCATCTATATTTATGTGTCTTATATATCCTATAAGTAATGCTAATCTGGGGATATGGTTATAGGGTTGTTGACATCGTAGTCTCCACTGTGCATATTGTTTAATTATCCCATCAAGAGAACTTAGTACCTTACTTACGAAACGCTCTCATTTCACTTCGGAAAAAAACCACCTACATACAAAATAAGCTACTGCTTCCGAAATAAAAATTATTTATTTTTATCAGGCGTTTTGAAAATTTTATACTTACTCCATACACCTAAATCTTCCTCGTTATGGTATAATCTATTAGTAAAACCACATTAAAATCTTTGCTGCAGGTTTTGAAATGAATTTCAAACTGATAGATAGTTATGTATCTGCAATAATGGTAATTGGTGAAAAAACTATTGTAGTGTTTTTAACAATTTCTATTCTACTTTATTCGAGATTGCGTTTTAAATTTCTTCTAGTGTGTTTATTATCTGTTTAGATTAATAGGTAACAAGAGGTCCGCCCTTGCTATGTTCGGGTTTAACTTTATATATATATATATACATGTTATACAGCCTATATCCATCCGGAATAACTTACCTTTCAACCGGTAAAAGAATTTTTAAAATAGTTGCCGTCATTCCAGAGATTACCTCCGCATGTACACAAACTGAAAATTTCGCCCTCTCTATCTCTTTTTGTAATATCATTGTATATTAGTCAAACAAAAATAGATCAAATAACCTGCTTTTAATATTCTCGACTTATAGGTTAAGTTGCGTATCAAATGGTACTGTGGACATACAGATTAAATTAATGATACAATAGTAGTTCCAGTAGTATTATTTGTGAACGTTAGATCATCACGTTTCTCGAAGCGAATTGAGGTTTTTATTTTGATTGTATCCCATTTGGAATCGAAGATAAATGTTACGAACGTTAAAATAAAACGTTCACGAACTCACACCCCCGCACTAGGATTCCCTGTGTTGCGGGTGGCATGCACATACACACATATGACATTACAAACACCCATGACCCGAGAACAACCATTTATCTGTCACATAAATGTCTGCTCCGGCCGTGAAACGAACCAGGGACCCCTCGTTCGGCAAGCAGGGTCGCCACCAACTGGACTATGGGGTCGTCTACTTTATTAACAATGTTTCTAGAAGAAGAAAGAACATTTTATTCAGTCAGTTACAAAAATAATTAAAATAAACGCTAAGACTTATAGGTACACTTTACGTCATTCGATGTTGCAGATTCAGAGTTGCCGACAGAAACAGTACGACGGAAAGGGTCGGGTTAAGAGTTAAATTGAATTCAAAGTAACTCAGAACGGCCTTTTAATGTCGATAAAGTTTCTTTCAAAGCTGAATGATATTCTAGATGCCATAATGGGAATTAATTTATATTATTAATAGATATATATTAGATTAATAGATTAATAGATAATATATTAATAGATATATATTATTAATAGAATTATTACGAACACTACGTGTAAAACTTATAAATATACATAATTACACTCAAGCTGGTCGCAAAGTATTCAATGTAATTTGTATTCCTGACTTATATACAAAGTCAATTTTTTTCTTTCAGTCTGTAAAAATTATTGTTCCTTCATTAGGTATCTATCTATCTTATTTCATTATAATTTTTTTATCTACAAGGGTATTAGTAATAAAACTAATAATGCTGTATTTGTCTATAATTATTTTTATATTCATGTAGGCAGACGGTTATCAAGGGATATTATATTTTTTTAATTTTGTCTTTCTATCTGTACGCATGTAACACTTGAACCGGTAAATAGATATAGATTATTTTTGGCATGTTTGGAATAGGGATGTTATGGAGCTCCACAATTGTAACGAATATCCGAAATAAAAATACATCCGAAACCGTGATTGAATCCGGTAAAAAAGTTTCGAATGATTTCGGATAGGGGCAGAGTCTAAATGAAACACGTTATGACAGGATTTCGCCGGCCGAACCAATACACTAACCGCGTTGCTCTCGCTTATAGACAGCGTTTATTATTTAATTTCAAGGCTATTGTTTTTCTATGATTATAATACCAAATAATATCTAGAAATAAAATTAAAGTGTTACCTTGCAAGTGCATTATATATTTTTCTCCGATTCCTAAATCATCTAATATTCGTAAACGAAATTAACCTAAACAATCGAATAAAATATTATTCATAAATCCGCATCCAGATCCAAAACTTCATATCCATAAGATCCCTAATTTAGAACTTATTAAGGGTTATATTTAGAATACTTTTTATCCTGCAATATGAATGTGTTCTTCCGGAATTTTTCCAATGCGAAGCGAGGGCGACTGACTAGTAACAGTAGTCGTAAATAACTAATAGTGTAATAGATATTGACTAATTAATGACTGAAACTGGTCAAACTAATAGTATATTGTAGTTTAATAACTAATAGTTATTGATAGACGATGGCTAATGGAGGAGACAATGGAGTAATAATATTTTCACTAATTGTTTTTACATCACGTCATAACATTGACCGGGCCTAGTTTTTTTAAGTCGGGAAATTTTTGTAGATATTCTAGCTTAAAAAGCACTAGGATATCCTGTGTTGCGGGTGGCGTGGACATACACAAATATGACATTACAAACACTCATGACCCGGGAACAAACATTTATCTGTCACATAAATGTCTGTCGGAATCGAACCCGGAACTCCTCGCTCGGCAGGTAGGGTCACTACCAACTGGGCTATGGGGTCGTCAATCATTCTTAACTCAATGACGGCTGACTCCAGGACACGGATTTTTCCTTAGCGGTGAAGGGTTAGAGCGTCTCGTTCCTTCATCAGTGTGGTTTGTTTTAACAGTTGTCTGTAACGTCCGAGCTGGAAGTATTTATGAAGCTTAAAGGCCTCCAACGTGGCTTAACGCCTGGTTCTCACATGCAACTACCGATAAAACTAGAAAAACGGTTTTATCTGCTTTTCGAAGCATGGATATGCTCAAGATAATTTACTACGAGAGATCACCCCTAAGGTCTCGACTGCGTCTAAAGAACACTCCAGTAAATCTACTTAGGTCTTAAGTCTACGTAGGACTACTTATCTTTCACCTCTCCCTTTAAAGTGAGAACAGTTAAGGCTGTAGTTAATCACACTGGTAAAAATACAGGTCAAAAACATACTGTAGAATTTTATTTTTCTTACATAAAAATGTATTGTAGTAAATTCGCTTCGCTTCGGTACGTTCATTACGTTTACAAAAAGTTACCGAACCGTTGAGTTATCCGAAGCAATTGTCACACGTTTTTAGCAGGGGTGTTATAAATTTTTCATGTTTCGACTTTACACTTAAACTATACCTGTAAATCACTTTAACTGCTGGTAAACTGTATGGAAGTCCGTGACATATTACAACCAGAGCCTTGTGTTGTACTACGTAGTAACTATTTAGACGTGTAGGTAGGTACATATAATATTGTTCATAAAATTTGTGTTAAAGTTCAGTTGTAACAATTTCGTTTTGAAAACTTTTACCGTCTTAAGAATTTTCATCTTCATCTTAAGAAGATTTCATTCACAAAACTACTCATGTTATACTTATCAAAATTAACACAGTCTTGGGCATGCACTGCAAAATATATTTTTTTACTACAATGCTATTTAACGGCAACTCAGTTTGTATTAGGTGCGGTATTATACCTAAATAAATTCATGTTTTTTTTATTACAATGCAAAGTATCAAATTTTAGGGAACGATTATCTATCAACACAGTGATTATGTCTAAAACGTGAAGTCTAATATTTCTCTTATATAAGGTTACTTAGCTGAGGTTGAGCGCAAGGTCATTCGTGGCGTCCGGGTCATAAGATGTTCAGTTATTACAACTTATTCTTTATAATATCCATACGAATAATTACGTCAGAATTCCCACAGTTAAGATTTTGTCACTGGATTTATTAATTGAGTTCATACAAACGCGCTATTATAAACTAATTAATTTAATTTCCCAAACTGAGGTTATGTGACCGCGGAGGCGGAACGTAATTACGAATGATCTTTGCCTTGTGGTAAAACTATTGTGACCAAAACGTACACCACGAATTAACAGAATTACCTTGTATCATCTACCTGCAAAATTATACGTTTACCCGCCATAAAGTAATAATGATTATATGCCCGGTGACAGCGATGTCAGCGGAGGATTCGTGGAGAATAAACTTTTATCTTATTTAAAAACCAAATGAAACTAGTATCTGGTACTTTGAGAGTTTATTTTGCGAGTTATTCGATGCTAGTTTCTTTTTCAAGGTCTACAGATTCTTCACGTTGCAACAAAACAGTATCATTTTCGTATTTTAAAATATTTTAAACGTTAGTGTTCATAAACATCACCTCAAGGCTTGTTTTTATATGTAATTGTTACATGTTGTGACAACGCGCGATCTCCATATTCTATTCTACGTCTGAATAAAAAAAATTTTTTTTCTTTCTAATTGTCCCACTACCGAGCTTCTACGATGTCAAGGCGAAGGCGTTAATAGAATGAACCCAACATTGGCTGATTCTGCCTTGAAATCCTTCACACTTTTGAGAACATTTCGTAGAACTGAGAGGAAAATTGCATAATGATAAATTTAAATTTCTAATTAATTTGTTCAAATTATCATGTATACATTAATGCACGTAATTTTTTACTTGTACTGCCATTCCGGAAAGCTATCGTTTTGAGTATTTGAGCTATGAGTTAAAACTATAATTTGTATTTATCATATTTATTGCTCGTGGTCTGCCCTCGATTCGATTTGGAAAATAAATGGATCCACATCCATTTTCCGGGTTGAAGTGTCCTATTTTATTACCCCTAATGTAAACCCCAAATGTGCCAAGTACCCTCTAAATCGGTTTTGTTAAGACATCTGTATCGATAAGAAGGTTTAAGTAAATTAAAATTTCCAAATAATATTAAATATTATTAATAATATTCGATCAGCCCCGTTTCAAGTTTGTTATTAGTGAAAATTTACTATCCTGTGGTCCAATTTTAAGACTTTACACACTCTGTAGTACGATGAATAATAATAATTAAGCACCTGAGCAATTTCAAACGCGACACACTGTGGCCAATTCCGTTTCCTCTAAGGCCGCTATTTGGTCTTTGTTAGCGTCTATTTAGTTTTATTTGTTAATCTCTTTAAAAGGCACTGAGCTCAAAGTACAATAAAATTTAAAATACCATTCGAATGCAACAATGCGGAGTGCAGACGATCTCAGTTCAGAAACGGCTCACTCGTAATGGACACATGCCTTAGGCAATCTTTTGAAGGCCATTTGTTGAATAGAGTTGTATTAGTAACATACTACTTAAATCAGGGTGTCTGCCTACTGGAACGACTTAAAATTACACAAAATTTTCATAACGCCTCTCCGTTGTAATTCTTCGCCAATCTTAATAAGTCTTGTTGATGGGAAGCTTGAAATAGGCAGATCTGGTAAACATAAATATGTATATAAAACTGTAAAACGGCTGATAAAAACGTTATCAATTGCTTCGTATGTAGTTACAATTTGTAAACGTAAGGTTCACGTTTCCCAAGATGAAACCTTACTAGAGAGGGTTAATTTCAACGTTGCATAGTTTTATTCAAATAGAGTCCGCTACGCTGGCCAAGACAGATTTCACACACCCTTGAAAACATTTGGGAGAACGCTCAGGTATATTTTCTCTACACTGAAATAAGTGATAATTTCTTGTATGAACAAATTCAAAACTTAGAGGTACGAGGAGGAGTCGAACCCGAATTCAACTTTCAAGTTATTAATGTATAACTATTGTTTATTACACAAGTTTGCATAAACTAATCGTTGTCGCAAACGTTCAAATACCGTAGAAATGTCTGTTGAACAATACAAAGATTACTATGACATTTAATAGGTATCATTTGGAACTTGATTTCATGTGCCAGTGTTTGAATAAAGGTGAAGGTGTTTAGGGTGGACCGTCTTTGGAGCTTTGGATGTTACAGGTAAAGAAGGGAGGCTTCGGGCTCAAAGTGAATGTGTTTTGAAAAGCTTGCCGCGTTGATATTGGAGTGGCTCGTTCATAACTTCGTCTTGGGTTAATCAAATGACCTCTATAACTCTTTGTGAGCAAGGGCCGTCCGAGGTAAAAGGTCGTGGGGTTCATGACCCATCTCCCCAAAATCGTATAGGGACGACAAATGACAAGTATTATAAAATTTGACAAGATAACCTACAAAACTCAAAGTTTTTAATATCGAGGTCTCGAAGGCCCGGTACCTTAGCAGTAGGTGATGATGGAAAAAATCTTCAACAAAATCGGCTCGGTACAGCATGTTTTATTTTTGAATTCAGACTTATTTCACAAGTAACTTCAGAAAACCGAGCCGATGCAAAAAGTTAATATAGATCCGGTGTCACGCGTTCGGCGGTCCCCGGGGCTTATTCCTGACAAGAATCACCTTTAAATAAATGGATCTCGTATATCTATATCACTACATAAATCTGTTGAGATTTTCATGTGTGTCTCGAGATAACTCAAAAACTTCTCGACCGATCTCAGTGAAAATTGGTATGTAGTAAGACCACGTGATTGCGCAGATGATAGGCTCCATAATATTTATATTATGTATATAAATCTGTAGTGTATGTCTGTCTGTACATTAAATTTTTTGTCAAATTTCATTATGATTATTCATTTTATGACACGCTCACATCAAATTGACCATTTTGAAAATTTTTGTCTGTTTGTCTCTATGTCATGTTATCACACAAGGACGACTTGACCGACCTTCTTGATAATTGGTATGGAGTGGGAACACGTGATTGTGCAAATGACAATATATCAGTAAACCTAATGATGTTCAATCAGGCAAAAATTATGAAATTTTCAATAATCATGTACATATACATAATTAATAGTCCAACCCGAACGAAATTGGACGGGGCCGCTGGTACGTGTACTACATATATATTAACACTGTATGGGGTACTTGGTGTTACTGATGCCCACAACATCAGTACAAGGTCGGAGACCAGAACAGGTTGCTTGTCTGTTTTCTTGTCATCTATTCACTGAAACAATGATACATTTAAGGCGTGTTATCTTAGAAACCGATTGAAAAAGTCCAATTGGAGCCCTAAGACCACACTACGATCTAAACTGCAACTTATTAATGTGTCAACTTATCAACATTATTTTTGTTATTTTAATTATGTTTTATTACGTTAGTTATTTTTATTCGTATTTCTAATTTGTCTGTTTTATTTATTTATTTGTCATATTAAAATAACAATTTAATATATTAATTATGTACCATTTAAACGACTTTGCAATATGCTGCAAAAAAATATTTTTTTAGACTGCAGTCTGGATTTTATTATTTTGTTAAATGACGCAAAATTTGGGCAGCGCTGCGGAACAACCAGAATGTCAGAGAACTGTTTATGCTGCGACAGCGTAAGGTAAAGGAAGGTACCGTTATACGTTCCAACTTAGGTTTGAAAAATAATTATAAATATATATGAGAGAAATGACTCGATTTCTCTCATATTTTTTTTATTTCTAACGACCTATATTCAAAAGTAAGTAGTAAAGTACAGTAGCAACTTAATGAATAAGTACTTAATTTAAATGTTATATTAAATTTATATGAAACTGTAAGGGTAATTTGTTGATTGCACTACCAATTAGATAATTACTGTATCGCTGAACAGATCAGATTCTGGCACAAGAAAATAAATAATAAGTAAGTCTTTTTTACAATTTCTTATAATGTACGTTTATAAAACATATTTTCTATGAATAAAATTATTGTTCTTATCGCTATGATCAAATCAGCACTGCATTATGTATTTTTTGTATTTGTATTTCATTTATGTTATGTTTGCGACCGATCTTGCTTTGCTTCTGCAAATCTGATCACATGATTTTTAAATTACTAATTTTTACTTCTTTGTAATTTAAAATGAATTTTAAGTGGAATTTTAAGTAAAAAGAATTTTGAGAGTATGTAGTTTGAAAAGGTTTATAAATAAATATTAACTACACTTGTAACAATTGTTACTCAAGTTTGACTTAATTAACTTTTTATGTTTATCACAAGCAAATAAACTTTCCCCGTGACTCACTCTATCTAAATGTAAAAACCTCATGAAAATCCGCGCAGCGGTTTAAGAGATTATCCCGTTTGAACAGACAGATACTTTGATTGTAAATTTTTATAATCGTGGATTCTTTACATTTTATGTCTCGCCTTTTAAGACTAAGGCCGTGATTATGGCGTTGCGACGAAATATTGGTTAAAATAGACAAACTTTGTTTTCGTAACAACAGAAAAAAAGGTAGTTCATAGGTAGCCCTGTATCAGAAACGGTCATAACCCGATTGCTGTATTAATCGCAATTCTCGATGGATTCGTAGCTGGATGAGCGTCGATAGTAGAAACATTTCTCGAACGAAAGATTTCGGAGGCTAAACAAGCATCGTTTGTTTATATTGGCATCGTCGGAGGTCTTCGAACGGCAAAGAACTTCTTAGACTTATCGGGGAACTAATCTCTTCCCAATTCGCACTGGGGCGATGGCGTAGCTTTGTGTAGTATGCTTCAAGGCTCTTCAATGACAAGAGAGACTTGAGTTCTCGCTAATAATTTGAAGCCATATAATACTAACAAATTCATGTGAAAAAAAAGTAAGTAATACCGTTCGTTACTTAATATCGTTCGATATTTATTAATATCTACTTGATTAGCTTGATTGGGATGAATAAAATTTATTATTTACGTACTTTAATAAAAATATGTCTGAACAATAACCGTATTTTAGTTTGTGTTTTCGCGTCGACGACCTTCGCGGCACTTCAGTAATTACTTGACGAGTTTTTGTTAGTAATTTAGTATATATTTCGAGAAGTTTCCTGTTATGACGTCATTAATATTAGATATTCACATACGAAGATACTTACCTCATGAAGTAGAATAGGTTTGTATTTACAAGGCATACTTAGATTCGCTTTGTTGAAATCCGTTTCAAACTATTAATGAATGAATTTAATGACTTGGCGATGTTTGTAATGGCTACCATTGTAAATCTGCAGTGGGTATATGCATGTATAAAGACGTGTGTGTATGTATATATATATTTATATATGCACGTATGTGCGTGTAAAAAGTTTCGAGTTAGTAGATTTAATAATTACAATATTGCTATTCAAACATTTTTGTTTTCAAACAATTAACAATTTCGTTTTAAAACGAATGGACAGATTTCAATGAACTTTGGTATGAAGGTAATCATCAGTCGGTTCATAAAAAAACAACTTTTTACGGCGGAAGGACCTCTTAGAGCGCTGCCACTCTGCTGCGATAAAATGTTTAAGACGTACTGAGCGTTCGATCTTTTGTCTTCCGAATTCATCATCAGACCTTCACCAAACTCAAAAGCCATTAATTTTAAACTAAAAAAGGAATAACCAAAATCGCTTTATTAATAACGGAGTTATGGTTGTGCACATATAAAAAAATTCAAATCCTTTTTCAAAGTCGGTTAAGGTGATTTGCGCGGACGTCAACAATGGATTTTATATGCTTTTTTTAAGAATAAAATAAAAAAAAATTAGAATCGGAATTCATGTTAATTTGAAAATAAATATTGAGCATAAGTAATTTTTTAACGAAAATAATGAGGTTTTTTTTGGTAATGTCCAAATAATATTTCGTTTAAGAAAATAAAATCTACAAAGTTGTAATGAGGATTTTGTGGGAGTGCGTATTGATGAGGTAAAAAATGGTAAAGAGGACTCCAAATACAATGAAAATGTTATACAGTGATAATATCGAAAAGAGCAAAAAAATGAATGGATGGCTGTCATGTTATTTGTAAATGCTACGGTAACCAAAATGGGGTTGATTATTCACAATCACTGTACAAATAAGGTTGCTATAACTTGATTGATGTTTGTAAATGTAAAAATCAAGTTTCCCAAAGCAAGAGTGGATTACTAGTATTTAATATATATAATACCAAATTCTTAGATTGACTGAGTGGAGTACGTTGAAATATTTAGTAAGGAAACGTTTAATAAAAACATTTTGTTACTAGCAACGCGCAATTCGACGTTTTCTACACAGACAGATATATGAGTTTGGAACGTACGAGTAACATTCTGTACGTATTGTTAAACCCAAATGTGTTACTTACCTGTCGGAAGTATAACATCCTTTTGTTAAACGGACGTGGTTTTAGTGTAAATATGTTTGAAACCGACATACACTATTCTGCAAAATCATCGCCCTCATGTTTTGTCTGTATGTCACGTAAATTTGTTTTTCGTTAGTGACGTATCATCGCGCAAGAGCATTCATTGGAGCGTTCAGAAATATGCTGAATTTCATCTATCATCATTTATATTTATATGTATAAGGTCAGTGGCGGAATTAAACTAACGCCCAGTAGGTCCTAGACCGATTGTAAAAAAAATTCGCTGATGATAACGAGAAATATTTCTTTTTTATTTATGCCTTGGGCATGCAAACGAGCAGACGGGTCACCTGATGGTAAGTGTTGACCGCCGCCCATGGACACTAGCAACACCAGGGGCGTCACCAATGCGTTGCCGGTCTCGAAGGAAATTATAGACCCGCTTCTTGAAGGATCCCATGTCATAGCTTGGAGGAAATACCGGTGCAGGAAGTTCGTTCCACAGTTTACACGTGCGTGGTAGAAAGCTACGTGAGACCCGAACTGTGGACGAATGCCAGGTATCCAGGTGGTGTTGATGGAACCTGGTAATCCGTGACGTGCGGTGACGAAAATTAACGGCAGGGATTAAACCAAACAGTTCTTCAGAACATTCCCCATTATACAGACGGTAGAATACACACAGAGAGCTTACGTCTCTCCTCAACTCAAGCGACTCTAGACCGTCTGTAAGCTTGGGATCGTCGACAATACGAACGGCTCGCCGTTGAATGCAGTTGAACGGATCCACTTGGCCAGCTGGGGCTTCAGCCCATAGGTGGGAGAAGTACTCCATGTGCGGTCGAATTTGCCCTTTATAAAGCATAAGCCTGTGCTTAGGCATGAAGTACTGCTTAGCTCTGTTGAGCACTCCCAATTTCATTGCAGCTAGTTTGGCCTTACTAACCAAGTGGTCCCGAAACTGAACTTCATTCGAGATGTCAACACCAAGGATCCCAATACTTTTAGAGATGTTAAGAGGAATATTCTGGAACTGTGGTGCTATGACGAATGGGTTTTTTTAGCGGTTAACGTGCAAACTTGTGTCTTCTTGGGGTTGAAATGGACTAAATTAAGACTACCCCATTCCGAGACCCGCTCCAGAGATGTCTCGACTTCAGACACAAGTTTTTTCCTCTTCTCCTCAATTTGCACCCGAGAAAGATCTGCCCGGCCTGTGTAACGAGCATCACCCGTACTGCCATCAGCATAGCAATGG
The DNA here is from genome assembly GCA_003671415.1 of Megathymus violae. Taxonomy (NCBI): domain Eukaryota; kingdom Metazoa; phylum Arthropoda; class Insecta; order Lepidoptera; family Hesperiidae; genus Megathymus; species Megathymus violae. The sequence continues at coordinate 3,026,870 of PDGT01000028.1, forward strand.
ATATCAACGATGTCGAGCATATCATTGATATGCATGATGAACAGTGTAGGTGAAAGCACAGAGCCTTGTGGGACGCCAGCATTTATGGGCTTCGTGTCCGAGCATGTTCCATCAACAACGACCTTGATGCTCCGCTCCGATAAAAAACTAGCAATCCATTTGCACAATTTCTCGCGTACTCCGTAGGAAGGCAGCTTAGACAGTAATGCCTTGTGCCACACCCTATCAAAGGCCTTTGCAACATCCAAACTTACAGCCAATGCTTCTGCCTTGCTCTCGATTGCTTCCGCCCAGCAATGAGTAAGGTATACTAAAAGGTCGCCAGCCGATCTGCCATGGCGGAAACCGTATTGACGGTCACTAATCAGCTGGCGATCCTCTAGATACCGGAGCAGTTGGGTGTTTATTATTACCTACCTTACCTATACTAATTTTATATGAAATAATCTAATAGAAATAATAAGAATCCATTGGACCATTTAATTTAGTGAAACAAGTTTTTTTGTACGGTTAAGAACATGAAGAAATTATTTTCTTGTAAATCTATCTCTAAATGTCTGTTTCTGATGCAATGTACACTTTTAGATGTTAATTAGGGTAGGTTAAATATTCTATAAAGCATTAATAAGCAATCCTCATTTCGCTTCCGGAAACTTGATTTTTATGTTCACAAATAATATTAATATTATTTTTTTATTATTAATATTATTTTTTTATTTGTCATCCACCTAAACCTTTCTCGTCAATCAGTCTATCTATTGGTAAAAACTGTGTGAAAACATGTGGCTTAGTCTGCGAGACGCTATTTGAAAGATAGACAGATATTTTGTTTTATAATATATTGTACGTTCATCTGGAATAAGGCTCCTGTCAAATGGTAAAACAATAGGTGCTGTGGTTCTGAAGATCACTTTCCGCGTATACACAAACACAAAATTCGCTTTCTTTTCATTATATGTGATCCCGAACGAAGTTGGCACGGGCCGCTAGTATTAAATAAATATACGAATATTCTGTATGAAGACAAGTTACCGTGTTTCTTTGTGCTGATAATATATCTAATTATGTAAATTTATGCACGTATTATGTTATTTATTTATTATTCCGCGAATATTCAATTAATAAATGTGGCTATATTCTGCTAACTATACTAATGATAAATCTATTAGGGTCCAGATCTGTATATGATTACTTATTGAAATTTTTGCAGTCGGCAGACTGGTTTTAGTATAGAAGGCAAAAATTTACTCTTTTCAAGATTTTGTCTGTCTTTTAATTCATCATATATCATCATTCAAAACATCATTATATACATAATGGCTCAATGTTTCCCAGGAATAGGATATAATAGTATCCAATATCCTGTTCAGAGCGTAGTAAAAAACGTTTTAACTGCGTTTTGCCCATATTGCTTTATTAATATTTAATGCTTCTTATTCATACAACCAGGAATATCGACTTATAACTATAAAATGGGGTAAACATTACATGTTCCTGATGAAAAAAATAGAAAATTCTTTAGGGTGCTATTTGTAAATGTAAGGCGCTTGTTTTCTGGAGGGAAACGAGGGTCGGTTACGTTTTTAATAAACATAAGTGCACGTTGCAACCATCCTTCCATGAATGTAAATTTTCCATGTCCGTGGGAGGATGTTTCTGTAATTTTATAAAAAGAAAAACTAGCAAACCACCTTTGTTTCGCTTCAGAAAAACTAGGCCATACGTTTAGAAATAGAACTTGCATTGTTTTAGGACTGGGATTATCTTGTTCTATGAATTAGATATATACTAATTTATAACAATTTTATTTTTGGATGGATTGAAATTAAATGAACTTTAAATATTAACTGATGCTTACTGCAATATATTAGTGAAAACCATAACGAAATCGGTATAAAGTTTTTGATATTAGTGCGCACAAACGTGCAGACAAATTTTAACAACCATTGTTTTGGGTTCTATTGCGTCGATAAATAGTTATATTCACATAATTATCATTCATGTACAGAAAGACATCGGTTAAAATGTTATTATATGTATAGATGTTATCTTGTAACAGCAGTTTTTCCCACGTCATATTTTAGTTATTTTTCGGCTATTTTGTGTCTAAAGGTTACCTTTATTAAAACAACCATTCGCCTTACGACAATGAAGCGATTGACCTGACTCATACTAGTCATATCATGTCTAACAATATTTGTGACTTTATTCGACAATATTATCATAGTTTTGTCAAATTACACATGAGCTTCATAATTTATATATATAAACATTTACCGCGAAACGCTGTATCTATTACTAAGCAATTGTATGAAAATTTATTTACAAATTTTTCACATTCAAACAGACGAAGACTTTTAATACTATGTATGAAAATATGTCTTGTCAATTGCGAACCAAATACATTTCGTTCTTATTTCTTAGCTACAAAACACGGTGCGGGATTTCATGGGGAATTTTTAGATATGCATATTCCATGTCGACGTCAAAATATCGGTTCAATTCAAAACCTAAGTAGCTATGCTAATTGGTAAATTTACCTTGTAACAGACCAAACTATGTTAATAAGAAAAACTTACAATGAACAAAAAAATCGACTATAAAATTTAAAGCTAATCGCAAGTCGTGTCCATTCTCCGATTCGTCTCGTGTCGCAATATTTTTTATTTTAAATTACGAAGATCATATCATTCCATTCTATTCATCATCACCATTTCATCACCATTATTGCAACCCATAACTCTCCCGTCGTTGGGCTTGCGTCTCCCTTCACAATGAAACTTAAACCAAGTTATAATTCACCAAACTGCCCAAGTGTGGGTTGTCTGGTTTGAAAACTATGAGAACTCCAGGAAGATTTTCTTGCAATGTTTTCCTTCACAGACATAAGTAGTAATTTATTTCTAGTACGCACATAAATTGAAAATCAGAGAATTGGAAGTCTAGTCTTCCGTGCGGGAATTCAACGTTCAAACTACTTGTCTACCACCGTTATTCCATCGTATTAACAATAGCTAAATACGTGTATATTTTTAATATTAATTTGAGTTCGTAAATACTATAAACTAGCATTATTTTGAAAGATCAAGTATCGACATTGTAAAAAAGCTTAATCACACCGGCACAACTTCCCACTCAAATTGTAGCGAATTCACATTTCTTTATAATAAAAAGCAGTTTGTGCCGAGCGAACAGTTGTTTTCGACATTTTCTGCTGACGAAGGTTGCTATTAAAGACTGTTAAAGTTACATACGAATCTATAGTACTTCATGTAAGAAGGTTTTGTTTTCGTCATATTATTGATATTAAAGCAAGTTATTTGTTATTTTATTCGACAAACAAGGTGAAGTTTCTATCATTTATTAATAAGTATATGTAATACGTATTATATTATATACTCGCTATTCTGAGCTAACATCATATGAGTTATTGAACAGATCTTCGATTTTAAAGCTAATAAATTTCGGACGGATTATAGCTCCGAATTTAGTGTCAAAGTTCTAACTGCCAAATACAGAGATCCTTGTGTGAATATATCAAACGGGCTTAGAAGTAGAACCGTGAATGATATATATAATAGCTGTTACCCATGACTTAGTTGCCGTGGATTCTAAGTATCAGCTCCAGATTATCGTAGAGTTTAGGTCTATTAAGGTTTGGTCGGCCATGTCAGCGTGTACGATGTTTCACGCTCTTACGAAATCATTTAAATATTTATGTTGAAAATAAAGCTGTAAGGGGTTGAATCCCTATATCAGCTTATTTTTTGGAAATTTTAATGAAGAAAGACTTTGTCATCAATATAGAGTAGAGATAGAGATTTAATTTTTACGTGTCTGTCTGTACACTAAGAACATGTAGCTTTAGATGACTCTTGGCACATTTAGAACTTTATATTAGGGGTCGTAAAGGATTATTTTCATCCCGGGAAATAAATCCGTTCTTGTGGAATTTTCCAAAACTGATGCAAAGTAATTATGAAACGCGGCAGCCATTCTGACCCGCAAGGTCGTGACACAACATCGTGACGTAAAACTTTACATATGACGCACGCATCTCATGTAAGGCTATATAGGAAATTGTGAGGAATTTGTCAATGAATCTTTGTAAGGAGAAAGGATACCACCGGAAAATTATGCTTATATACATTCTACCCCTTTTAAAGCTGGTTTATTTCATAAACTGTGACTAGGCACTCCAGGGAGAACTTTTTTGGTACGGTGTCATTCTAAGACATTCGTCAAGCTAAATAACTACTCAGTCTTGCCATAAATAAATATTGTTACAAAGAAAAACAACATTTTTTTATCGTACGTAAAATTTATTAATTACAATGTGTTAGTTTAATACATTAATATAAAACCATTAAAAATATATAAAGCTTATTCGAAGTGGCCTCCATTGGCTGCAATACAGTCCTTTAAACTTTGAGGCCAGTTATCAATAGCAGCACGCACTTTTTCTATGGGAAAATTCTTCACTGCCAATCGAATGGATAGTTTTAAGAACTCCAAATTATCATGGCGTTTAGCGCACGCTAAACTCTCTAAAATTGACCATATAATTCATTGGATTAAGATCAGGACTAGATGACGGCCAGTGTTCAGCTCTGATGAAGTCCAGAACGTTCGTTTCTAACCAAGAGTGGGTGAATCGAGCTTTATGATCAGGCGCCGAGTCTTGCTGGAAGGACCATTCTTGGTTATTGAACGTGGTGTTGTTAAGGGGCTTAACTACCTTCTCAAGAATGGTATCTTGATACACTTGTGCCGATGTTTTGATACCTTTTTCACAAAAATATGGCTCAGTCACTCCTTCATAACTAATACCCCACCAAACCATTACTGAAGTCGGATAATGCCCACGTTGTACTCTGTTGACTAATTGGGAAGTTCCTTTAGAGCTTTCAGCATAAATACGGTCATTTTGTTTGTTAAAATACTGCTCAATTGTAAAAAATTTCTCATCCGTAAACAAAATTTTTCTGTGACCTCCCTTTACGTATCGCTTAAGTAGTTGTTTTGATTTTACCATCCTATTCTTTTTTAAATTACCAGTTAAGAAATGACCAGTGTGTCTCTTATAGGCTGCAAGTCCTAAGTCATCTTTTAAAATACGCGACATGGTTCTAGGTGCTATCTTCATCTTCCGAGATAAAATCTTTTGCTTTCAGACAGGATTTCTTCGAATTATTTCCCTTGCTGCTTTGATCGCCTTTTTCGTACGAACCCTACGTGGACGGCCAGATCTTTTTCTGTCACAAACAGAGGAGGTTGCATTGTACCTATCAATAGCCCGGTACACAAACATTTGACTAATACCAAGCGTATGGAGGATTTTAAAAATTGTATTTGGCTCCATACCTACTTTATGTAATGCAATCACAACGATTCGGTTCTCTTTATCACCCCTCTTCGTTTTAATATCACAAAATATTTTACAATATATTGGCGCGAAAATAAGAAAACACATTGAAAAATCATATAAAAATGACAGATTCCAAATTCAAAGGTAATATTTTGTTTATTTTTAACTGTAAAAGTATTTATGGCCAGACTAAGTATTTGGGTAAATTGTATAAGATTTTTTCATATTTTTATTTAACGATAAAAAGTGTTTAACTCAGATGGAAATGACCAAGTATATAAAAATGTAATCGGTAAGGATGCTCACAGATTAATACACCCTATCATATCCCTATCGAGTGTTGTTGCTTACTTAAGTGGGTGTCTAGCCTTCACAGCTATAATTATTGCATAAGGCTGCAAATACACTTGGTGTGGCATGGCGTGACGTGCCAGTACACATGTGATTACTTTGACGTAACACAGCAACGACGTACTAGGAGCAAAAAATACGCGACTTTTTAATAGACTCATAATAATAATAATGTATTGCCTCTCACATATTAAAAATAAAAGATATGAATAAAAAGAAAACAAGAACTAACTAAAAAAAAATAAAAGTAACTTAATAAAAACATCTACAAATATCACCATAGATATTCGAGTTGAACATTATATATTACAAAAATGTAATATATATTAATACTATAATCAACTGACAATTATTAAGTAATGATTACTAATGGTGATTCGAATTTGAATGTTTACGACACTTGTCAGTCGTCTGTTTGGAATGAAATATGAATTAATGGTTCTGTGCTCCAGCGCACCAGCACCAGCATTACGCCATTCAAATTGTGTTATTTTTTCTAGTAGATAGCCACTTACAATTTCTGACGGTTTTTGCTGAGCTATAAATTGACATGACTTTAAAATAATGAAAATTGAAACGCACTTGTGTCTATGTTCCAGCGTAGCATTTTTTTTAAATATAGATAAGATTTTGAATATTTAGGAGTAAAAAAACATTAACAAATAATTCCTTTGATAAAACTGTGACGTGTTTGTTTTACAATTATCAATATGAATAGGATCTCTCTTGGTACAGATAATAATAATAACCTTTTGTACGAGTTATGATTCTACTAGTCGAAAATACTAAGTAAAAGGCCTCGATCCAAGAATATAATATGTTTAAGAGTAAACGGCAACTTGAATTTTTTTAGGTTATTTGAATGAGTAGAGTCATTTTTAAACTCGACTTGTAAACTAGAGCCATTTATAGTCGCGCTTCGTTAAGTATCAAATCGACATGGCGCAGATGCGTCACTACGCCACGACACGCTAAGTGTATTTGCAGCCTGACCCAAGTGACACAAAATCAATTCGGCATGTTTGCGCAATTCTTTACATATAGTAGACGGCTTGGAATTTTAATTCTTCTTTATGTATTCGTAATTTTATTGCACGAAAATGACGTTATCAATTTTCTATCTTGTTCTACATGTACGCAAAATAATAAAAAAAAAAAATTGTAATTGGAAGAAATTCTGGAGTGTTAATGTACCTATAAGGATTACTCTCCATGTTTGAGAACAAGATAAAAATTTCAGGATTGATTCTAAAAGAACGATGGCGGCTAGTCATGCAAACAGGGCTAACCTGCCTGGTTACCAACAAGTACAAGGCCTAACGGTCTGACTTTTTGCCGTATTGGGGCGGCCTATAATACTCCTCCCAAACCCATGCTGGTAGAAAAAGGTGTCGTAAGAGGCGACAGAAGCCAGCCTGCTTGGTGGTAGGACTTCGCATAAGGATTATATTATCAGTATTGTTATTAATTCATTAATATTATTACTGGTATTATTATCTTTCCGAGAAGCCTACATGGCTAGCTACCACCCTCCTGCTTGAGTCAGCCGCCAAACGACTCGTCGTGTTCCGGCTGGTGGCTTGAGAGCGAGTACATTATTTCTTATCTTCTCCTCATTTCCTGGCCGACAAAGCATCAATGATACCTTTGGCCTTATTGATGTCCATGAGTGACGGTGACCACTTACCATCAGGTGGCTCGTCTGCTCGTTTGTCGGCTATTAACATAAAAAAGGAGGGACTGTAGCCATAGTTCAGCAGCGTGCACACGAACAGGGGAGGTTTCTTGGTTGCAAGGATGATCACAAATAGTTTTACTCTACAAGGACGGATGGTTATTAGGATTTATATGTTGGTTGTAGAATTTGTAGGTATAGGTATAGGTAAAGTTTATCTTCTGAGCTAAGTTCAAACTTAGCTAGACTAGGCTATACCAGTTAAGACTTAACGATTAAAATCTTATCACTAATTATAGAAAAAGGTTTTATTGTTATACGTGTTTAGGCAGACAAGAAATTAAAAAAAGTATTTATATCTGTATATTGTTAACAAAGTGTACTTATAGGAAAATTAAAAATATATATATTATTACAGATTTGACCTCGTTACAATGTTATTGTCATTATGGCGCCCACTAGTATTCGCATTGTCATACACATTGACGGCCCTTTGTCTTGGGGTTGGATAATAAAATATATGCATTCAGGTTTCACACCGCGAGCAGTAGCCTCGCCCTCCTTAGAGTGATGGCCGATCCGTCTGCTGTCATTCGAGCTAGTTATGTCACTGCCGATACTTCACAATTAGGGTAAATCTGTACAGAAGCGCCGCGACGTGTTAATATGTTGATGAAATAGGAAACATATCAATGTGTGCTTTCTTACGCGTAGGAGCGTACGTCAGTTATAATTAGCATAAATGTACTGAAAAACTTGTATATATTTTACTTTACTCCTTTGTGTACCAATTATTATGTCATCTCCATCAACGAGGTGAGCGTCCAATTGTCGATGTCTTTGTCAGTCAATAAATTTCAGTCATAGTCAGAGTCATAAGTTTCTATTTTTAAGCATAGAAGTGTTTATTTAATCTGTAATATTCTCTACTTCTTTTGTATTTTGTATATGTATTACTTTTGTTTTTAATATATATGTTATTTATATTTTTGTATGTACCCTTTCTTATTTTCTTTTAGACACGAATTTCCTTCATTCGATTAGGTTGTCTAGAAGAAATCGCTGGTAAACGAAAATGCCGCCCATTGTATTGTGCTTACCAACGAAAAGTTATCCCACGCATTTTTTCCATAACTATTGATTGGTATTGATTGTAGGTTATATCAAGCGATAATAGAAAATAATAAGTGCAGTGTATACTGACTAGATTTAAAAAAAGTGTATATAAAATAATTTAATTAGAATAATTTATTCTCGTTCTCTCTCTGTCTTTGATTATCCATGTAAAAAAAGAAAATATTCAAGAAAAAAAAAACGAAACGTCAATAATCCATGCAACGACGTCTGTTCTTTTAAAGTAAAAAATGAATAAGTGTTACCTACTAGTTTCCGTAATGAAAGTAAAATAAAGGAACAAAAATATTGCAGTTCGTTTTGCAAAACTTACCGCGTCGTTCTCGTTAACACCTTCCAGTTACAAATACACGATTTAAAAGCAACGATGAATAGATTTCACTAACGACAAGTTGTAACACACTATCCATCCTTTACTGCTGATTAAAAAAGTATATTACATTAGTTGTAACTATATTTTCAATAAACAATAACAGATTATCTATGTAATTAGTATACCGGTTACCACTAAGAATCTATCGCTTACCATAGATTAGTAAAATAGAAAAGAAAAAAAAAGGTTGGATAAGCAGGTACAGAAAGATAAATTACTGAAACTGGTCATTACTAAGTACGACTGAGTTAATGCGCTTTACTTACTGATCACTATGAAATAATCTATTTATATATATATTTAAATGAGATAAATATATTTTTAATAGAAAAGACAGTCTTGAATGATTTTTTATAATTAAAAGTGAAACAGTGAGTATTTATATTATTATTAAATACTTGTACATGTACGATGAAGCCTTAGATGGTACAGCGCACTAACACTAGCATTAAATAATTAAAAAATTTCGAACCCTTTTAATAATCCTTATTAAAGTCAACAATCAGTCAGTAATAAGTAACAAAAGTCAGTATAAAATGACTAATATAAGTCACTAATAAGTAACAAAATACAGAAATAATATTTACAAATTTCAATAATTTAGTATGTGCCAGGTGAATTGTTTTTGTGGTGAGACGTGCGTAGTTAGGAACGCGCTTGCTCTAAGAAGCCTTACTCAGTATCGCGGGAACTGACGAACTCATCGTTTTGTAAGGCAATTTTAAGTAATACAAATATTTTATACAATTTTTAGTTATTTAGGTTTTATGGCGTTCTATTTAATGATTTATATTATTAAAATATATATCTTTGATAGTAAATTTTCAAGAAGACAACCAAATCTCTCCAAAACTATTTTTTCCTTTTTATTATTTCATACGTTACTGTACCTATTATATTAAAAGCAGGTATGTTACGTAAAATACAAATAAATAACATCTATACAAATATACCATGGATTTTTGTATTTGCTGATTGGTTTATTTTGTCAGTAAAAAAACTGCCTGTAAGATTTCTGAAAGCCCGCCCGTAGATAAGATTTTTATCCTAGAAAAAATTAATATGAAGTTCTCTAAACCGCGCTCCTAAAGAATAAATTTTATGCTTCTTCGTTAAAATAACCTTTTTTTGAGATATTCAGCATGTTGAGATATTCGTTGTTCTGTTTCATTTCTAAACAAGCATGTCATATAGGTTGCTCTCTTTCATGTGTGAGTGAAAAAGAATATTGCTCTTTATCTTCTCATCTCTGTTTACCGGATAGACTGTAACCACAGGTATAATATACATAGAGTAGGAAATGCGTTCTCCACCAATTTGCCGCACTTTGTTTTGCTCTCTAATCGCCGCGGAAACATGACTATAATAACCAAAAATACTAAATTGGGTAATGATCTATTATAAAAGCTCATCAAGGATTCTGTTTATATTGTGTCCGACACTAAAAACCTTGTTGGAGGCCATTGTATATACGAAGAAGTGTTACTTTACATACGGAAGATGTGTTACTGTTATGTTCAATTTTAGATGTGCTTGTACTTTTCAATGGTATTTTCCTTAACTGTAGCTCTTGGCCACATGAAAAAAGTGGACCGGTAAAAAACTTTTTGGTCGGTGCACGAAGTACCTACGTGGGTTCGAGTGCATAAAACTGCAGGCTCATACTAACTCCATAACGTATTATACTAGTGTAAAGTATATACATATAAGTAATACGTATTTATTACATCGGTTCCGGTTCAGGTTGGAGATATTTATTTCTTAGAAGAACATTACATTGTTCACTTAAATGAGAAAATATTCAACATAAATTTAAAATCTATTGCCTTAATCCAGTGTCATTCAGCGTGTGGTTATTGCTTTAATTGATTTTTGAATTGGTGCATAGTTTTTACATCTTTAACTTTATTTGGTAATCTGTTATAAAACTGTGCTTCTTCAAATATATTATTTCTTTTTCCGTACAGCATTCTACAAAATTAAGTTTAGCCCTACTTGTGGTGTAAATTTTATGGTCCTTTATTTCAAATGAGATTCCTTCGAAATTCGTTTCCTATGTTGATTCTGGTTGAAAATTCATATCCATGGAATAGTTTTTTTTACATTAAAATAAGTTAGCGCTTGACAGCAATTCTACCTGATGATAAGTGGTGATTTGGCTGTATTGGGCTTAGAACACTCCTTCCAATCTAATGCTAGCAGAATGGGGTGTCGTAAGAGGTGACAGAAGCCAACCTGCTTGGTGGTAGGGCTATGCGTAACGATTATATTATCAGTACTATTAAGTCATCAATATTATTATTGGTATTATTATCTTTCCGAGAAGCTTACATGGCTATCTACCACCCTCCTGCTTGAGTCTGTCACCAAACGACTCATCGTGTTCCGGCTGGGGCCTTGAGAGCTGGCTCCTACTTTCTTTCTTACTTTCTTCTTATTTCCTAGCCAACAACACATCAGTGATACCTTTGGACTTGTTGATGTCCAAGGACGACGGTGACAATTTAACATCAGTGGCTCGTCTGCTCGTTTGTTGGCTATTAACATCCTATTCATTCTCCTGTTGAAGACCCCCATATCATAAGTAGGTGGCTGTGTTTTTTTCATTGAGTAACTGATTAATTACCAGACGGAGCTATCTGATGGTAACGTATAAATTATCAACGCGGCCATGAATGTCTGTAGCACCATAGAAGGAAGTGGGAAACCTGTTCTTGACTGGCTCAACAGTACGGAATGTATATGAAATACGTTAATAATTTTTAATTATTAAAGATGGATAATTACGGCTAGCATACCTCATGAAGGATGCACACTGCGCAGGGGAGTTTAGTCGACATTATTGACATTAATTCGTCAGTAAAGCTGATATTATTAAAGTTTAAATTAATGTATGTTAAAAAAATGTTTTTGGTTCTTTACATCTATTTGTATGATAAAAGGTTTTTTTCTATGCTCGCGTGGTTATAGATTACCGAAGTTATATTTTGATTCTGTAAGCAAAAACCTCTTTGATAGACGTAAGTTCACCGAGGTCGACTACCTCCAAAGAAGACTAACAATTAAATGCAGTAAAAAATATTTGGCAGAAGCTTGTTCAGGTTCTGTAGCAAAATAACTGCTGTAATAAGTGCTTTACTGAAGGCAAAATATATAAAACAACATGTGTTATTTTAACTGTTTTTATAATTGTAATAAATATTTAATGTTGCATTTGAAGTAATACATTATGTATATTACTTTGTCAAATTGAATGCATCATACGCAAAAAATTTTCTCTGTAAAACAGACAGGAATATCGTGAGTCAACCATGTAAGGAAAGCAGTTTCCTGGATTGCGTGCATATGCAACCATCCTTTTTTGGGTTTGCTGGGCATTGTATCCTCAAGCTCAATTTGACGGTACTTTTATATCGTAGGGTACTTATTAAAAGGGAATATTATTACATTGTTAATGAGAGATAGCCATGACCTTTTGAATGAAACAACCTTAATAAAATAGTTGATGTGTAAAAATAATTAGTAAAAGACTTGTGTAAAAATAACTACTGGACAATGTTGCTAGTGGACAAAGTAAATGGTGGACAAATTAGTTAGTGGACAAAATTGCTAGTGGACAAAGTAAATGGTGGACAATTTAGTTAGTGGACAAAGTTGCTAGTGGACAAAGTTGCTAGTGGACAAAGTAGCTAATAACAAAATAACTAGAGGACAAAATACCTATGGGATCAACTAGCTAGTGGAATTTAAAGCTAGAGGACAAAATTGTTGCTATACAAAATAATTGATGAACAAAAATAGCGGGTGTTCGAAATATGCTACAAAAATTGCTTGCGTAAAGAATCAGTTATTATTCCTTCTCCTTTTTAAGCTTATATTCAACCTTAACATCGGTAACTACCACGCACTACAAACCGAATGTCTCATTATTCGAATCAAAACAAGATGTCCTACGTAAGTTTTTACGGAATCCTACACTAGGCGTGGAAAAACACTCGGCCAGTTCTGTATTTTTGAATAACGAGTCGAGGAATAAAAGGTCTGATGTTATTATGATTTACAACATTGTGGCGTTTCCGCCATGTTTATTGCGGATATACATACTTATCGAATCGTGGTCCAACGTGTGCTGTGTAATTCGAGTGGACCTGGGGAATTACCGCCATATCATATGTCTGCACGGTTTCTATTCTACAAATGTCTTTTATTGATTGTCTTTGTATTAATTATTGAGATTAATAAAAAAGACTACAGCATTTTATACTTCATATAGTCCACACTAGGCTTCTTGAGTCATAATAGTTTTAAATACTTCACGATGCATTTTGACGGACGGTGGCAGCTCTAGAGGTAAATAACTCTATTAATATATAAATATATCGTTGAAAAAAAACTGGATTGCCTAATAACAAAATCCGAGCCATGCTCCGTTCTAGATACCCTTCTTAAAACATATACAGCATCTTAAATTTTACTAAAGGATCTATTTTTATGTGAAACTTGCAAATAGTGTTGTCTTATAATGATAGCGGGGATATTGGGAGCAAAATGTATTATCAAAGTCTTCGCATTTTAGTCAAGTTCTACACGCCATAACATGTCAGTAATAAAATATTAAATTGTGTCTTAAATATGTTTCATTGCCTTTTTTTATGTTAATAGCCGACAAACGAGCAGACGAGCCACCTGATGGTAAGTGGTCACAGTCACCCATGGACATCAGCAAAACCAATGGTATCACTGATGCGTTGTCGGCCAGGAAATTAGAAGAAGGTAAAAAAGAAAGAGAACTGTTATAATTCGATCGTAAAATTTACGATATCATCACCATTGTCCATGGTCATTGTGACGTATTGACAACGACATATTAAATGACAGTAATGACAGCAAACGGGTCGGCCATTACTATCATGGTACGGTACGAGGCTGCGGCATTTACTGTTGAACCTTAATATGAATTTGATTATCCAACCCCAAGATAACAGGCCTTGAAAGTTACGCCACACTCACGTTTATTACATGTCAGATTGTCGAATCACAAACAATTTACGATTTTGTTCAACCAAGTTTAGAACGTCAGACATTAATGAATTTCTAGGCGGCATCTAACTGTGCTAGTTATTGAGTTATAGTTAAAAACAAATAATATCATAAAAAAATATTTTTACTAACTTACTTGAAGATAGGTTTTACACATTTAATACGTAATAGATATTTGGCCTTGCAATAAACTACCACAGATAAACACAACCATAGAGTAGCATACTAAAGACCACATAGGACATATGTAGATAACTTATTAAATGTCAATATACCTACTTAACACTATAAAAACAAAATGGTCATAATATCTAGTAAAACGTATAAACAAATTTCTTTTTACATAGACTGATAAATAGTAAATATATAAAACGGCTCAGTATCATATATATATTATATTTAAGAGTGCATGGATCGGTTGGTAGCGAAGTCATTCAGGCGAAACCAAGAAGTAACTAACTAATCACGTGTGATTGTAAATGTGTGCTTTATATGTATCGCGGTAATCAAATATATTACATAGTAGTTGAGAATCACAACGTTTAACTTTAATTCGTATTTATGTATCCAAGGGGTTTTATTCAAAGCCAACGTCCTCTGCTCGTGGTCCTCTGCTGAACAACCGACTTGTGTTTTACTTAAATTAATATATTTTTATTTAAATTAATAACATCAATGCAACCCACGAACTTATTACATACGGGGACCGGATAAAACACTCATTAAGCACAAGGATGAAATATGATTTACCCTAGCATTGGAAAATAATTGAGAGTAAATCTTTAGCTCGTAAGGCCGACATAGCTTAGTGCTAATTACTTAAGCATATAAGCCTTGGTCTGTGACACGTACGTATTGCCACCGGGCAATGTCAAACAATTAAACGACACGACACGACTCCCAAACTATAATCAAATTGAGTGGTCGCCGATTCTAAATTTTTTTTTCTGCTTTCTAAAGTGGAATTTGGACGTCGTACAGTGTAACTGGTCTCAACATATTCATAGTCATTTGGCGGAATTTAGCTCTGAATTGGTTCAAATAATGTCTTTCACAGGTCATCTGTTTAGCAGCTTGAAGTTAAACATTTCATGGCTTTTTTTTATGTTAAAAGCCGATGATATGCAAAGCTGATGGTATGTGGTCACCGTCGCCCGTGGACATCGACAAGACCAAAGGTATCACTGATGCGTTGTCGGCCAGGAAATGAGAAGAACGTAAGAAAGAATGTACTGGCTCTCAAGCCCCCAGTCGGAACACCACGAGTCGTTTGGCGGTTAACTCAAGCAGGAGGGTGGTAGCTAGCCAGGTAGGCTTCGCGGAAAGATAATAATACCACTAATAATATTAATGACTTAATAACAATACTGATAATGTAATCCTTATGCGAAGCCCTACCATCTAGCAGGCTGGCTTCTGTCGCCTCTTACGACACCCTTTTCTACCAGCATGGGATTTGGGGGAGTATTCTAGGCCTCCCTATTACGGCCAAATGGCATAATATATTCTAAAAAACCTAACTTTTATATATTTTCTGTTATTAACTATATTATAAAAAAATAAGTCCTCGCTCGAATAAAATACAACCTCTCTTTTTATCTCTCATAAACTCAGTCACGGTTCACAGACAATAATATTATGGAACGAAATAGGCGAAGCATATATTGAGCTGATCTGCCAACAGTTTCACAGCTTCTGGACACAGGAATCGTGAGGTGACCGACAGAAATTGAATCATACGCCGATTCACACACACAGATCTCAGATAATATGAAAACAAATAGGCGAGGCATAAATTGACTAATTGAGCTGTTTCTTTGTTGAATAACTCAGGTGTAGTTTATAGATTAAAAAAAAATCATAAAACCTCTCCGTTTTTATATCCATTTTTCTCGGTTCTGGACGGAAAACCTTGAGATATGGTACACATGATAGTTTGAAAGGACCAACTAATTTTAATTTTTGGGGTATTCTTAAATTTTCTTTTAATATTTTCTTCTGTGCGTTTGCCTACTGTTACAGCAGAATAATAATTAGTCTTCCTTGGTAGGGGGTACATTAGAAAAAAACAGCGTAAGTTGGTCTCGCATTACGCTTAATTTACCTTTTAGTGAGCTCAGTATTATCGGCTATTCTATCAGCCAAACTGTTAATTACCAGAGATGTTATGGACATAAAATTTCGGATCTGGATACGGATACGGATATAAAAATAATATTTCATCGGTTTCAGTTACGATTACATTATGAAATAATTACGGATTATCCGATTGTTTCTGATAATTTCATTCACGGATATTAGATGATTTAGGATTAGGAAAAGATTTATGATGTTTTTACAAGCTAACAGTTTGAATTTATTTCTAGGCATCATTTGGTATTATAATCACAGAAATAAAACATGAGCTTACAATTAAATAACAAAAACTCTTTAAAAACGAGAGCGACGCGTAAATTGTGTGTGTACTAACGTGTTTCATTTAGATTCTGCCCTTATGCGAAATAATTGGAAACTTTTTTATAGGATTCGGTTACGGTTTCGGATATACTTTTGTTTCGGATATCCGGCAGGTTCGGGTACGGTTACGGAGCTCGATAACATCCCTGTTAATGACATAAGTCGTTAATAGTTACATCAAAATATAACTCTGCAAGTCATGGTATCGCAATAGTCTCCGCTGAGTCATTATTTGATCAAAGATCAACAATGTGACAGAAGATACATTAATATAAACATTTATATGCATTGATCTAGGGTCATTGGTAATAATTAGTTGAAGGGCAAAGGCGTAAGGAAGTATACTTTTTGAGAATTTAATTATTTGTTTATTCATTCGTCGTTAACGTTGTATCGAATTGTAAAAATAAGAACGAGAAAAAATTACATTTATCAAAACATATCTAGAGTAACATCGTTAACGGAAAATACTTAATTCCCGGTTTTATGACCACTGTTCTGTTTTTTCACGCGATAATATTTTTTCAATTTATGTACTAATCAATCAGGATAATCTATTTAAAACAAACATTAATTACGGAAATTTTCATAAATAGTTCAACCTATAAAATCCCTGTAATGTCACAATTTCATAATTATTGGCATAAATATAAGTAACACAGTTATGTGTGAGGCTCAAAATGAACGCTTTATTTTTATTGCTCGGGTAATTTTGTAGCGGCAGTTCGTATATGTAAACCTTCTGCTCTGATTCTATGCTAATTGGCTCGGCATAATGACTGCACTTCTCTGTAGCAATGTTGGCGGCAAATCCCAATTTCGTAAGTTCAATGTGAACGCGCGGTCATCGTCTTGTAACAGAGCGGCTGTAACTAGCAGGCATCTCGAAATAAAAAAAAAAACATCTAAATACATTATTACTGAGGGCTACCAGATATTCGATATTTGATATATAATTTTGTATCATACTTAATTTTATCCGGTTATATTAAATATTATTTATACTGATGATGAAACTGCAATGGGGTCAAGAAATATTTTTTTAAGTTTTAATGTATATTTTTTAAAATTAATGGTTGTCTGTTTGTGCACGTATCACACTAACACCACCGAACAGATTTCGATAATATTTGGCATTTCAGTAGCTTATATTATGGGTTATAATATAAGATACTTTTTAACCCGAGGAATGGATCTGTTCCCGCGGGACGGGAAATGAAAGTTAACGTGGACATTCTACTAAGAGGGCTGTTAATAAAATTTTGACTTTGACTTCAACTTATTACACTAACAATGTTTTTAATTTACAGAAATAGAAAAAGTCATTATAAAAGCATTGCGGGTGCTACTTCTAAACTAAGCCATCGATTTTTTGGAGCGAAGCTATATCAATATATGCTATATATTGAAACGAGTTTTCCGTTCATGACATATTTTGTTTGCTTAAAAAAATTGACAACAAAAAAACCGTGTCGGGAGAAACAGTAATGCAATTTTTATAGTTTATACATTTTTTTTATTAAACCACCTGTTTTTGTACTTTCACATAAGAAAATGTCTTAGTCTCTAGTGCATAGGTCTCTTGTGTATGTCTACCACGTACATTTAAACAATCAATCTTGAATACGTTGGATCGGTAACATATGTAGTATAGCATTGAACACTTGTTCAGTTTGAATCAGCCAAATCGTCGACTGACGCTCCACGTCTGGCTAGTTTGATAAGTCCAAGACTCATCTGTAATAATGTCGTAACTACGCCGAGACGGGCCTGACTCAAATTTAGCAACCGTGTCACGGTACAACTCCCCGCGGCTCTGCTGTTGGACGTCGACGAGATTGTGCGGTATCCAACGCGAAACTATTCTCATTCGAAACGGCTTGAGAAAATCTCATTAGCCCAATACGATCCAATCTGCAGTAGGATTGTGTCTTTTCACATGTAATCCCCGTATTTTTTTCAATTCATTTCATATAATAATTATATGCAACACTTAAAATTTTTGGGTTTCATATTTTTTATTTAGAACAGCAATCATAACATCTATATTTTAATACTTTGCAGGTTCTTCTTTTTCCCCCTGTTTATCAGGTGATTTTCTTTTTTTTGGGACTTATTACTAGTTAGTTAGTTTTGGGACCTATTACTTTAGTGTCATCAGTAGAAAAAATCTTATTTCGATCACCAGGCGGATACTATTAAAATTAAACATGGAAGCAATGAAACGTCATAAATATTTAGTTTAATTTTTAAGCGACTTTAAAGAGGAGGAGGTTTTTGATTAATTTGTATTTTTTTATGTTTGTTACCACAGGAATCCGTAATTCTTAAACCGTTTTGGTAAATTCCGTTTTGATTGAGAGGGTACAGTGCTTGTTAATTCCCACTTAAATTTCAAGTAAAAATGCTGCGCAAGCTGTTTCAAGGGTGAAAAAAGGAGATGAAAACCAAGAAATTCACCGTCTTCAAATTGAAGTCGGTTTTATTTATTTATTTAACTATTTATGCACAGAGAAAGAATAAAATAAAAGTTAACATGGATTACCGACGACAAGGGAATACCGAATACTTATTTTGCAACGAAATCTCTTCCAGTAGTCCCGCCCCGCAACAGGA
This sequence comes from Megathymus violae, assembly GCA_003671415.1. Classification (NCBI taxonomy): domain Eukaryota; kingdom Metazoa; phylum Arthropoda; class Insecta; order Lepidoptera; family Hesperiidae; genus Megathymus; species Megathymus violae. The sequence goes on from PDGT01000028.1 coordinate 3,045,884, forward strand.
AAACCAGTACACACACATGATAAACAATACTACTACTAATAATACTATAAATATATAATACAACACAATAAATAGAAAATAAGCAGAAAGAGAAAAAAAAGAGTAAGTATTAACTATTGATAAATTAATAAATAGTGAGTCTTATTTTGTTATTTGAATGTTAAGTTTTCAACTAATTAAAAGAGGATCAGTGAAGGTCGATCATAGGTCTAGGACTGCCACCCGGGCGTCCTGGATATCATCCGTAAATGGATTCCCCTGCGACAAAAAAAAAAGTGTCTGAAAGTGCATTTAAACATACATCAGTACACAATTTCCCCTTTTTTTTGTTTTCTTCATTTATGCTAAATGTAGTATATTACAAAGATCAGTGGTTAGTTAAAAACACAGAGTAATTACAATCGTGTCTATCCTTTTCGTTACTTCAAGCATAGACGGTAAAAATGCTTTTAATCATGTTAAGATATTTGAGCTACAATATTTCGGAGTTATGTCCGCTGGCAGAGCACACCTGCCTTTGTAGATCTAGGTCACCGTTGGACATCGAGTTACAAGGTCGTTTGCATTTAGGGCTGTCATTTAGTTCAATTCATAAACCACAACATTAATGTAATTTTCCAATTATTTAAACCCTTGTACTAAAATTAATTGTAATGTTTTCTAACGTTGATAGTCAGTTATCAAATTGGTTCACGGGTTACCTGTTGAAAGGCACCACGTCAGTGACGTCTTTGTTGTTATAAAAGACCACTGGCCGTTAGATTTCCTGTCAGCATGTTTGCCGGGTTTTTACACCAGTGTGACAACCCTAGCAATTGTTTCACATGTAATATGAAAATTAGGCAATTGACTCACGGCGTGTGTGAATTATAGTGAGAGAATAGCAAAGATATTGGAATTACTTGCTTTTGATTGTTATATCTACGTTATATGTGTAACAGCGTAATTAAAGTAGATCAGGGGTTTTTAACCTTATCAATATTGTTACCTCACGTACTGCTGATCTATTATTTTATTCAACATATAATTTTTGCTATATATCCATATTGAGGTTGATTTTTAATGACATTGGTTGGCGTTGATTTTCATTGACATTAATTTATCTCATATTTAATATTATTTCTATTTTATAATTGCATTTAATTGTATTTATTTTGACACTTTATTTAGTGAATTAATTTTAAGCTTTTTTTTTGTAATATTGTTTCTTGTGTAAATTGTTCATATGTTTTTTTTTTTAAATTAGTGTAATTGGTTGATCTGTACTAATTAATTGAAATAAATAAATAATAGCTTTTACCCATACAGGGGTGGTAATCCCCATGTTCGGAAACCTGAAAATAGATGGTACTGAGATTAGCGACTACTAACTAGATGGAGCTGGCGCCATTCCGTCGACTACATTGCACTGCAAGCTGAGGAAGTTGCTACAAACACACGGATAGATGGCGTTTCTTACACTCCGTATATACTTCTATAAATTAATTAAAAATGCACCTTTTCTGCAAAGCGATAAAACAAATTATTGTTAAAAATATATAAAAAAATCTTTTACTGTACATTGGTAAAAGTTTCGACCTTTGTGTTAATGTAGAAAGAAGGACTAACAAAATATACATAATAAAATATAAGATACATAAAATACATCAAAATTATGTCAAATGTAATTTAAATACGTTCAGTGTTTTTCCGCGTGATATATACAGAAAGAAACAGACAAATAAACGCATGGATCCGTCTGTATACTTATAACAGAGTGTATCTTCATTAATAATTTCCAAAAAATATTTAGATAATGTTCTGATTCGGCCCTGTCACTGGTTTATTATTGGTCGCGATAATGATCATAGTGTACCGAACTTATAGTATTGCCAACGGTTTTCACCCGGTTTTAGATAATATTGAAGTCTGGAAACGCTTTAAAATTACGTTAGAAGATTTCGTTACAATCTCACAGACGCATACATACATTCACGCACGTACAAATACAACTAATATAGAGTGTGAAACGTGTGAAGCCAGGCACGGTTTCTAGTCAAACTTATATAATTAAATTCCACCGCAAGAAGGTCATAGTGATATATAACTCACAGCGAAGCGACAGGAGGATTCGCCCGTACGAACCTTTTTGCACGCTGATTAGTTCAGCTTCGAAGAAGCGGTGAACGTTACATCTTGAATAATTCCCGAGTTTTAATGTTACGACCGTTTCATGTTGAGCCGTTGGTATAAACGATGTCCACGTACATAAACGCAACTTTAGTGTGAGGCAGAGATATTTATGTATCATTTTAAAAGGTTTTTTTTTATTCTGTGTGTCGCTGCGTGTGCGTTTATTTATGACTTACAACAGCTTCACTTCCCTTGACGAACCCATGTGTTACATTTACGTATTCGAAGCAATTGTTATTCGATTATTGCATATAGAGTGCGTAATAAATTGTATGTAATTATTAATTGCTTCGATAAAGGAATACCTAATATCGTAAGGAATCTAATGTACCTTTTAAAAAGTACCTTTTGGAAAGTCCTGACCTGTTAAAATCAAATTAACACTGGTTCAAACGATTTATTCATACTTAGGTATACTTACGAAATGAAGACGTAACCAAACTATAGGATCGTATGTTAAAATCAATTTAATGTTGTGAAAATTTCATCAAAGTCAGTTCAGCAGTTTATACCTTATGCTTCCTTCGTCTGACCGTACTATCCTCGTTACGGCAGTGTGGTAGATTTAAACTAAGGCTTCCATTTGTTGAATATACTTACATATATTTTAACAAGTAACATCAATTTGATTCCAGTGTGACGAATATATTCTTATGTATAAATTTGTCTGTGTGTGTGACTGAACTCCTATCCGGCCGGACTGATTTTTATGAAATTTTATGTACATATGTGATTAAGTGGGTTATTAGTGTTATTATTATTATTAGTGTATCCTATAATGTTATTTTATTGCATCTGAAAAATTTGTTACATGATTTTATCCGGCGTTTCATAATTATTCGAATGTCTTCTCTGGCGAGGTAAGTGAAAATGCTCCGTGATTAATTTATTTTATATTAGAATTTATTTATGTAATATAATGTACAAGTCGTCTTTCGTATGCATCATAATTATTACTAGCATCAGGTAGTGCAATGAGTTTAACAAAACAAAAGGTGGAATGTATTATATTAGAGTGGAGATGCTGGGACTTGAACCCAGGACTTTCAGCATGCGAAGCAGACACTCTACCACTGAGTTACATCCCCAGTGTAAGGGTGGCCGAATATTTTGTAATGATGAACGCCGAATTCGTCCACGCATGCGCGCTGCATGTGTCAATGCGAGTAACGTTCACTTAATCACCTCGACTCACACAGATCGTTCTAAATCCCGCTGGTCACACATTAATTTATAATTAGTACTTTTCTAGTCTTCAAAGTTCGTTCGTAATCATTAAGTAACGTTCCGTTTGCAAATTTTTTTTAATGATAACTAGTTTGTCAATAGCAACCAAATAAAAAAAAAGAAATCAGTTTATACAAAAAAAGAGAAATGTTACAACGGTGTTGCTATATGTTTAAATATATAAAATGCATTGGTAGTATTATAGTTAATTTTACTTTTATTAAAAAAATAGTGTGTGCAGTTCACACACTGTAGAAGTGAAACTTCCATGAAATTACTTTTCGAGAGAACAATTAATGCAGAGTACCACCAGTTAATTATTAATTAAGCCTGTCTGAAACAAATAAATTGTCTATGGTTTTTTTCTTTTAGTATGTTCAGTAAGAATAAGATCGAAATACAGGTTCTTGATTTTAGTTTTTGTTTTTCTTTACATTAAATTTAGAAGGAAGTGCAAACAGGTATCATATTGGTGCTCGTTTTGTTTTAATATCATTAAGCTGTTGAGGCCAGTTTGGCAAATTTCAGTTAAATATACCAAAACATATTTTACTCGTATATGTAAAATGATAGCGGGGATATTGGGAACAAAATGTATTATCAAAGTCTTCGCATTTTAGTCAAGTTCTACACGCCATAATATGTCAGTAATAAAATATTAAATTGTGTCTTAAATACGTTTAATTGCCTTTTTTATGTTAATAGCCGACAAACGAGCAGACGAGCCATCTGATGGTAAGTGATCACCGTCGGCCATGGACATCAGCAAAACCAATGCTATCACTGATGCGTTGTCGGCCGGGAAATTAGAAGAAAGTAAAAAAGAAAGAACTGGCCCCCAGCCGGAACATGACGAGTCGTTTGGCGGCTGACTTAAGCAGGAGGGTGGTAGCTAGCCAGGCAGGCTTCACGGAAAGATAATAAATACCAGTAATAATATTAATGACTTAATAATAATACTGATAATATAATCTTTACGCGAAGCCCTACCACCAAGCAGGCTGACTTCTGTCGCCTCTTACGACACCCTGTTTTGTTAGCAAGGGATTGGGGGGAGTATTCTAGGCCTAAAGAAATATCGTTGATTTTAATATGGTAAAATACTGAATATGTCTGTCATTTATTTGTGTATTTATATTAATCCCATAATTAAAAAAATACAAGTATATACGTGATTGTTCGTTCTTTAAGCACTTGACACTTCTTAGTATTTTAAACGAATTACTGTAAAAGGGAATTGATTAGATGGTAGCTACAACGTCTTACTTCGACGACTGTCACCGTGATAATGCGCTAAAACCCCTTATCAGGGCGGTTCCCGCTTATTTTTGGTGGGGAACACTTGACGCTTATTGGTCCAGATTTAGTTTTTTACAAGTTATTATAGTGTGCTGTGGTATTGACGTCGTAGTATGGTTTGCTCACATGTTTTTGTATGGATGTTTCTATACCTATATAACTATTATATACTAATAACTAATTAATATGTTTAAGAACATACCGAGTTGTTCATTTCTCTTGTAAGCACTCACTCCATTACATTATCCATTACAATTATAAATTATTATTACTAAGTCTTGTTTAATATGGCTTACGTGTATACATAAATATATTAGCTAAGATTCTTTAGATGTCACATAAATAGTTTTAGTGTCAATATGTGGTTTTAATCATTGACTACTAATAAAGGAGCAAGTAGCATTTTTTACCACAGTATAATTATATTATAACTTTACAAAGAGCGATGTTTACTTCAAGCAATACTAATTTTAACATAGTCATAGTTTTTTTTTAGTTTGGAAGTGAAGGTTTGCGCATAGTATAGACGAATAAAACAGTCAAACTTTTAAGGTTTAACTTTTAAAATTTTGACATATTTTTTTCTAACACTGAATAACTTAAAGTATGCTAATAAAAAACAGTACCGAGGCCTTAGTTATGTTAGCCTTAGTTACTTTACGTACCTACTCGAAATATTCTTTGAATATTAAAGGTAGTCGATGTAGATGTCAATATATTGTTTTTTATTGGAAATTTTGTCTGTCTTTCCGTTGTTTTTAGATGATACTTGGCTTGTTTGTAGTCGGTATTTTGTGTCATAAACTAGTAACATACTTTTCATCCGGGATACAGATCTGTTTTAACTGAGAAAGGAATAACATTTAATAGGGAAGTCCAGTTAAATGGGTAGTAAACAAACTTTTGACCGTTTTGAAAGTGAATATGTTTCTAATTCATATAACGAGAAAACTTTATTATCGTCTTCATAATCAGCATTACAACCCATATTGTCCCACTACTGGGCTTAGGTCTCTTCTCTTCTCACAATGACATGGGTTAAGGTCTTAGTTCGTTATGATGGCCAAGTGCGGATTGGCAGACTTCATACCCCTTGGAAAACATCATGGAGAACTCTGAGGTGTGTATGTTCCCCCATTATGTTTTCCTTCAACAAAGCAAGTACTTAAAACAATGAAATGTTACATACGTTAAGTTTATTAAAAGCCTGATAAAATAAGTAATTTGAGTTTCAAGTCTGTGTTATTTATAAACGTAAAGCATTCTTTGATTACTTCAAGCAAGGACGGATTTCTAGTAACAAACTAAAAATATTTGGGTCGTGTGACTTAGTTGCAAAACGGCTGCCACATAAAGAATTGCCTCGATGCTTGGAAGCGCTTGGAAGCCTTATTAATCGACGTCGAGAGGAGTTTATGAGACAGTGAATTAAATTAAATAATAAAAATTTTCAGAAAAAAAACATACTACAGGATCTTTAAATAATTACGTTACATCTAACCGACGATAATACTTGTCCGAGAGTTTTGAAACGAGTTTCATTTGGGTATTGATTAGTGACAAACAACACATAAAATTTAACTATTTAAATAATATATGAGTTGATATTCGTATTTTTGTTGCTTGAGTAGACGAAATCCAAGTGAAACGAATTGCTTAAGAGATATTAAATCTATGGATTTTGGTAACATCAAGGCTGTTGACGGCCAAGATGGCGAGGGACCCGCTTACGTACTCGGGTACACTTGTATTCTCAGTACACGTAGAAACACTTTATACGGAACCTAGTTAAGTGAGTTTTAAGCACACTTTCCTGTTTATTTAATGATTTTATTAATTTGTTATTGTTTAGAACCCGTTATCGAGCTAGTTAGAATGTGCAAAGGTTCCAACCGCCGAATCGTTTTTATTCGATGCAGGTTTTGTCACGTATAGTTGAAAATTAAAGAGACATTTTTTGTCTAATATACCAGCTAGTTCGAAACAGTCCCGCGTAGAAAGGATTCTTATCAATAAGCAATCTATATTAATGTTATAAAGAGAGACTGCGACTTTCGTGAGTTTGTTATGTACCTATGCGGAAAGTAATCGCCGGAATTACGACACCTATATGAAAAAAAAAAATACCAATTGGAAGGTAGTTACATTATTCCGATTAGGCATAGGCTATATATCAAATGTGTGTATAATAATCAATTGTTGAACCCGAACGAAGTTGGACGGGCCGTTAGTATAATAAATGAAAAGAAAAATTTGTGTGTATTTTCAATGTAATTTTGGAACTGGTTACCAAAATGCTTTTATCTAAATAAACCCAAAATGCACAATTAGCTGATTCTGATATTTCGTTGATTTGATATTGTTAGAAAAGATATCTTTAATTTAAAAATATAAAAAATTATACATTGGTCATAAAAATTTTCCCTCTCTACCTACTCAAGGTAGTTGGTGTAGCATAATTTAAAAAACTTGTATTTACCTAGTGGTAATATTCGACCATAATTTTTAAATAATGATCCGTTTCTAAATTTATTTTATTGATAGTACTAAAGATCGTCATTTGCTATATAAAAAAAAGAAAATAGTTCGACAAACAGAGAAGTAAGTAGTACTGAATTGTTTTGTCTTTGCCTATTTCATTAAATGTCTGTATTCATACGTCACGCGTGAAAACACGTGTGAGAAACTTGCAAGAAATTTACAAAGGACCATACACAGTGGTGTACAGTAAAACTGACCTTATCTATTTGTCCACATTTGCCAGTGTGTCACGGCCCCACACTTCTGTGGTAACATTCCAAAAAAAGTGTGATCACAGTCTGGCAAAAACCCGGAGGTCAAACACTTACCTTCGCGACGAAGCATACACCCCGGTGATGTATTGCACGTATTTTATTAAATCTCTGCTCTTTTCGTGTTTCTCTATACATCAACACGACAATCTAAATACGACGAGAACGGATAAATGACAGTATAGTTGAAAGTATTACTAAAATAATAGCAGTGTAGCTATGATTCAGCCGATTGAATATTATTACCATGAAGAAATTTTTAGATATAACCAATTAAAAAATCAATAAAGCCATATGATTCTTAAGACGTTATACTGAATAACTGAACCCTATGTAGTGAATAATAAACCACCTCGCCTCTTTTGACTTTCAAAAAGTATACTTGACTCGTTACAGCCAACACTTTGTTTACTACACGTGCATTTTCCGGGATGAATGGCATTTTATGTTATTACCTATAATATAATTTACAATTATGCCAAGAATCATCCTAATCTGGTCACCGGCTACCGCGTTATACATGCACAGACAAACAGACACAAAAATGCCAAAAATATATTTTGTTTTGTGCTCTATATATGTAGATAACAAAGTCTACCTTCATTAAAATTTACCAAAAACATTCGATGTTCAGATTCGACTCGGTTTGATTTCATGACTAGTATAATTATATGTATATCTATTGAGCATCTCTGTGTCTCAAGATAACTCCTAAACATCTCGACTGATCTTAGTGCAAACTGGTATATAGCGTGAACACATGATTGTGCAGATGGTACGCTTTATAAAATGTCAGTTAACCTAATGATTTCTAATCAAGGAAAAAAATATATTTTTTTAATAATCATGTATATGTAATTAATAGTTTAACCCCGACGAAGTCGGACAGGACCTATAGTTAATAAATATAAACTTAAGCATGTTATAAAATTTATACCACAGAATAAATAACGGATCATTATTAGTAGTCATCTATACTAATAAATAAAATTGGAGTGTCTGCTTGTAATATTAAAATAACCGCTTTTTACTACATGCATATCAAAGTATATACGGTACATACATATACCAAAATAACATTTTATACAATTTCTGTCTGTCCGTCTGTTTGTTCCAGCTAATCTCTGAAACGGCTAGACTGATTTCGACGGGACTTTCACTGGCAGGTAGCTCATGTGATAAGGAGTAACTTAGGCTACTTTTATTTCTACTAAATAACTTTTTTGTCAAATTCCACGCGGACGAAGTCGCGGGCACAGCTAGTAGATAATATGATAACAATTATTCAAAAACAAGAATAATTATTATAGATGCAAATATGTATATATGGTTCTTTCTGTCTATCATTATCAACTAAATACATTAAATCCTAATCACTCCAGTCTGGAGCGGCGCCTTGGAGAAGTACAATGCCAACTCAATTACGAGAAGTTACTTCAAATATTTACGATAATTAATATTTCCATTGTCAATATGAATAACATATACAGGTAAATAAAAGATGATTAAGTTACATTGATAAAAGTTATCATGTTGACTTTTATCTCAACAACATATAGTTTGAATAAAAGACATACGAAAAGAAAAAGTGCCAGTGTCCCAGACTTTGTTTTATTCTAAATTGAGCTTTATTCGTAACGGTGTAGGTAGAATTTATAAGCAGTCTGTTCAAAATGCGTAATAGCTATCTTTTTTGTGTGCTCCCCATAAATCAACAATACCAGATCGAAGAATATTAAGGGTGGCGTGTGACTCCGGTCGTGGAAATCCTTCTATACTTAAACGCATAGAATATATAACAAACAGACATGACACTGCAATATTTTACAATTTATTGCGGTCTACAAGCGGACAGAACAACCATCTGATGGTAAGTGGTCACCGTCGCCCATAGACATAAGCAAGACTGCTGCGTTGTCAAGAAATGAGAAGAAAGTAAGAAAGAAAAACTTATTGAGTTTTCTTTTATTTTTCCAACTTGAATTCATTTGTTTTTTCCTCAATTACTGCAATTGACTGTTGCTTCTGTTAACAGAGGTGGTTTATTTATGACAGTTCCGTCTCCACTATCATTTTCAATTTCAAAGAATCGACTTGCGTTTTTAGACTCCATCGTTAAAGAAAATTACCAAGCCCGAAACGTTGGAGCCAAAAAGTGTTTTGTTAGCATTTTTAGCCGTATTGGGGCGGCTTAGAATACTACCCCCAATCCCAGGCTTGCAGAACAGGGTGGCGTAAGAGGCGACAGAAGCCAGCCTGCTTGGTAGTAGGGCTTCGCGTAAAGATTATATTATCACTATTATTATTCAGTCATTAATATTATTAATGGTATTATTATCTTTCCGTGAAGCCTGTTTGGCTAGCTACCACCCTCCTGCTTGATTAAGCCGCCAAACTTCCGTTGTGTTTCGGCTGCGCGCTTGAGAGCCAGTACTTGCTTTCTAACATTCTCATTTCCTGGCCGACAACGCATCAGTGATACCTTTGGTCTTGCTGATGTCCATGGGCGACGGGTAACACTTACCATCAGGTGACTCGTCTGCTCGTTTGTCGGCTATTACCATAAAAAAGTGTGTTGTTAGCAGTTGCTTATCCATATATGTATATACCTAATGATTGATCAAACGCCAAATATTGTATGATGATGTAATTTTATATGAAGGTGTGATTTCTGTGAAGATATTTAAGTAATTTTGGAATGAAGATGTTTTATTATATTAAGCAAAAACCAGCGAAAATAACGACCACTTAATTGAAAATCTTCCCTTCCCAGGTCCATTAATATTCATTATTATATTAAACGCTCCTTGGCAACTAACCTTGGCCTTGTGTGGAGATATGTGTATACTTTGTTTTGTAGCTAGAATATAGACAAATAAGACGGCACAATCAACAAAGTCAAGAGAACAAGCTTTGATATATCATTTAACAGCTTATTCCGGTTAGGAAATGAATCTTGAATCCGTCGCTGGGCGGGCAGGATCTCCGCTAATTAAACTACAGGGCCGCTGATTTAGCACAACTCATTATTAACTCGATGTCCTCTCAGAATAAGATGGGCGACAGTCGGATTTAAAGACTTTTCACACACCTCTACGAACATCATGGATAACTTTCAGTTTCCACACTATAATTTCTTCATTAAAATTAACTTCAGCGTGATCGATTAGGTCTCAGGTCTCAGGAGTGAGACTGCTATTATATTATAAAAATGTCGGACAGCATTGCTGGCGCCGTGGTAAGATTCGACGGTGCTGCCATCTCTAAGTCACGTGTCTAGTTCTATTTAGATTGCAATCATTATTGTCTTCGACAAATATATGTTTAAAATTAACAGTCACAATCACTTCTACTTCTTTTTAAGCATGCGATGCGATAAGCGCCGGGATATCTTCTGGAGATATGTCTAGAATTTATTCGTATCATTATCTCAACTTAAAGGTCTATTTGTCAATGTAAGACAAACTTGGAAAGATAGCTAACCATTTAAGTGTATCAATATGCACTTTTTTCGTGCCGTGGCATAACTAATATGATGGCATGAAGGAATACAGAATCGACACCACGTCATCTAAGCGAGGGTTGGTAGACTTCGTAGACCATTGACAACATTCTGGGAAACCTTACGTTATGCAAGTTTTTACATGTTTTATTAATTTTATTATTCCGTTAAGAAATCCTTAGAACCACAATCTGTCCATATTTATAAAATCGAGTTCCATAGTTTTGAATATTTCAACATGCACAGCAAGCGTACCAGCACGGTAACTTACAAATTAAACTCGGATCGTTCCGTGGCGAGATAATTATAATATTAAATTTACCGTAGTAAATAGTGTACAAATTGTCAAAGGTATACATATATTGTGTATTTGAACATAGTTAATGATTAAATTAATCATAGTACTTACCATTTTACATTACTTTATTACAGTGCACGCGAATGAAGTGTTCACTTGACTTTGATGAGGCGTAAACTACGAGCATGTCTCATATTTGGCATACGTTAAATTCAAGGGCTTTTTCTCCAGTGTTTAAATTCATTAGTTAAGTTGACAGAAATTTTATGAGTAAATGTTTGTCTTAGGAATATTTTTGGTTTTCAAATCGTTAAATTATTTTTGGAAAGACGTTGGACTCATCTGAAATTTGCATATAGCGGAAGTGCTTGTGATAGCTTGCCTTGGCCTTTATGAATTATCAAGGTAAACGCCCTAAAAATTTACTACTTCAATTAAGTGTTTTCCAAATATGTGACATTGTATTATACCTTAAATGGGAACGTCCAAAATAATGCAATCCTGAATGTCAATTGATAGCGCAATTAATTATGCGGCCTTAGCCCAAAGTAATTCACAAGGTTTATTTATATTTGTGCATAAAAATATTTGATTACTATAGTTGTGTGCACTAGAAAAGATTAAAATGAAAAAATACAAAAACAGAAAAGATTAAAATGAAAATAAATTAACGTAGAAGATTATAAAAAAAGAGGAACAAAACAAATAGATTACAAAACCTGTACAGTAAGAGAAAGAGCGAAGAAAAGTTAATTGTTTTTTTAAATTAGTCAAAGGCGATACGACTACGGAAGTAATTAATGGGGTGATTAATAGATGAACATTGAATAAAAAATATGAATTTACGCGAAATAACCGTGTGGTTTTCTTGGCAATGCTTTTTAAATGACACACATCAGACTCTCAGACCCACCAATGAAAGCGTTGGTATACGTAGTATTGGACGGTCGTCGTGGGAACGACCCGAAGAAGCAAGTAAGCGTTGGATATGGATGGATCAGCACTAACCAGATATACACCAGTTAAAGATCTTTGTTCAGCAGTAATTTTTCTAAGGCTGATATTTTCGTATGTGCGACACATATTATATTAACTTAATAGTAAACCATAGGTGCTTGTAGATTCTACGATATTTATTTTTGCGTCGGAAAACCACTGCGTAAACTGTTGTGCTGTCTTATACATTTATGTATAGTATCTTCCGTCATTCCATTCGTCGTAGACGAGTACAATGGTCTTATAAATAAATAAGATTTACGATTCACTTCCCATCTTTTGTACAAGAAACTAATTATATTATTTTTACGAGGAAACTTTACTTCGTAGGTCCATGAGAGAAATAACTAATACATTTGGTTTTAAATAAATAGTATAATTATGAAATAACGTCAATGGTAGTTTTAGAGGCTGGCTGAAGGTTTTCAATGTGTTTCTTATTACAATATGGTATGAAATAAATATAATTAATTATATGCTTTTGGTTTTCCTTTGATTTTTTTCAAGTAACGTTAGAACAAATTTGCGCTTTAGTGTTTTTTTTTTTTTTTTTTTTT
>PDGT01000028.1:3070551-3110889 GCA_003671415.1 Megathymus violae
GGGGGGTTGGTATGAGTGTATGTTGACATTAAGAAAAGAGAAAGAAACAGGAAGGGAGAGAGGAAGGTAAAAAATTTCTCATAATTAAAATTATCTCTTTATCGTTTATGTGTGTGTGTAAACTATTAACAAATAAATACTATATATAATAAATAAATATTAATAACATTAGCCGTATTGGGGCGGCTTACAATACTACTCCCAATCCCATGCTGGCAGAACAGGGTGTTGTAAGAGTCGACAGAAGCCAGCCTGCTTTGTGGTAAGGCTTCGCGTATGGATTATATTATCAGTATTTAAGTGATGAATATTATTACTGGTATTATTATCCTTCCGTGAAGCGTGCCTGGCTAGCTACCACCCTCCTGCTTGAGTCAGCCGCCAAACGACTCGTCGTGTTCCGGCTGGGGGCTTGAGAACCAGTACCTTCTTCCCATTTCCTGGCCGACAAGGTATCACTGATACCTATGGTCTTGCTGATGTCCATGGGCGGCGATGACCATTTACCATCAAGTGGCTCGTCTGCTCGTTTGTCGCCTATTAACATTAAAAAAAAATGCAAAGCATTTGAAATTATCCAACGATATTGGCAATATTTATTCTTGTTTTAAAAATATTCGTTTATATAAAATGTTTGCTGAGCCACCCGGCTACATTCAGCGTCTTAAAAGCATTCGCGCTGTGACTTACAAAGAACCAATTTCGTATTTGTATAGAATTGCTCGATTCCGGGATAAAAGCAGAAATGTTAATATTTTGTCATAAAAAGTGATAATTTACATATTACTTGCCTGATCGCGAGACTGCTCTGAATAAAACGTTTTGACTTGTACATACATATATACACTATATACATATACCCCAAATACAGAGCCATCTAGTGTATTGTAGCGTAACTATGAACCATAAGATCAAATATGTTGTGTGAATATAATCACAATTGTTTAAGTCGTTCAGACATAACATAGTTATGCTCAATGTGCTTGATAGTAAAAATTAAGTAGGTTTTCGAAATTATCTCCTTCAAAGAAACTATAAATTTTGAAGCGTATTATGTAAGAAAATACAAAGTAAAAAATCATGCTTTTTGCTTGAGCCGTTGTTGCGTATGTGAATTTTTAAATGGCGCGCGTCGCTGCTCGTGTTTTGTCGGGCGCCCTCGGCTTTGTACCTTCATGAAACGCGAACAGTATTTAAATTTACGGCGCTATTTCCAACCTTACTATCCTTTGCTAGATTTTAAGAAAATCGACCATATTTTTTGTAAGGATTATGATATCAATACGTAATAAAATACTTTTATTTTTACTTTTAAATTTTATCTAGTCCTTACTTAATCAATACAATCTTATACAAAGGTATTGCGAATTTTGTGACTTTGTGCATATACGGAAGGTAATCTTCGAAACCACGACACCTATTTCAACAATTCTTTTCAAAGGTACATTATCCCGGATAAATATAAGCTATATATTTATCACGTTTTGTACTATTTAGAGATTAGGTTAGATTATACCTATTTCATATCTACCAAGATAAATAATTTTCTAACCCGAACGAATTGCAGGCGAAGCACTACTAATGAATAAAATTAGCAATTGTCCTTTAATTTATTTACTATCGGAAAAAAGATGGTTGAATGATGTCAGAATTGTACGTAGAATACCCAGTAAATCGGTTTCAGGGAGGTGACATATTGGACGGATTGATGAAATAGTTATGTCAACCACCCCTTTTGAAAGTTTCCATAATTTGATACTATATTTTCATATGTTGTCAACACCAAAATTGATATTGTTGTTCTTTATGTACTTAAGTTAGTCATGTCGCACGAAATTACTGTACACCAATAATAAAATGTAGCGGGGCCAACGACATTTACGTATTACAAAAAAATATTTAAATATGGCAACAATATTTAAATATTTTTTTTGTAATACTTAAATGTCGTTGGCCCCGTATGACAATATAACAATATGACTACAATATATTTATTTAACAAGATAAGTCGTTTCATACTATAAAAAAATATAATTCCAGACTGAAACAAAATTTGTCATTTCAGACTTTGTATTCGCAACATAATTCGGTGTTGTAATATGTCAGCTAAATCGTGTCTATAAATTAAGTTGCTAAGTTAATATGATTCGTTTCGTATTGAAAATGTCTTAGATTTATTAATAACTTTTATATTAATTCTGTAACAAAATTACAATCACTTACAAAACATTATTTAAAGATTCATTATAACTATAACTAGTGAGATATATCGTATATTTTTCTTATTAATTAAAAAAAAAGACAATTAAAAAAAACAAAGTTTTAAGGAATCTCAAAGGTTTATAAAATATTGGATAAATTGTATGATATATATTGGAACATAGTTGACAAATATCATGATGACTGTAGCTTATATACAATATGCATTATTTAAGTTATGTTCATCCGTAATAATGTACCTTTGTAATGCTAAAAGGTTTTTTGAAATAGGTGTCGTACTTTCGCAGATTACCTCCGCATACCCACTAACGTACAAAATTTGCACTGTCTTTATAATAACGTACCTTTCATATGGTAAAATATTTTTTAAAAAAGGTGATGTGATTTTGGATTTTACCCTTCGCACACACACACACACACACAAACTCAGAAAATTACCACTTATTATTATATGAGTATACATGTTTATAATTCACAGAATTAGAATTTACCATTATTAAAATATTACGAGATAAACATATAAATACGTTACTTTTTTTTCTGATGCGGGGTACTTTTGAAACGTAAAAAAACAAAACTCAAAACGAAGCTACTATTAATTTTTTTTTTTTTTAATTTACTAGACAGCTGTCCTAAGAATTTTTTCCTTCCAGACAAGTGAAGAACTTGTCCGGTGGACAGCAGCGCAGGGTGTCTCTGGCTGCAGCGTTACTCCACGACCCTGAGCTTCTAATCCTCGATGAGCCCACTGTAGGTGTCGACCCTGTACTGAGGCAGAGGTAAATAACTTTGTACATTTAAAAGTGAAATGCAAGTATGCATACTACTTCTGGACTCGTCTCCTCACATAATGTCAGAGGAAAGGCTAATACATCGCGGTGGTTAAGTATGAATTTGATTTATAGAAAACTCTGATATACAGATTTGTTACGATGTTTCCTTCCACCCAAACCTGTCATAATAATTGTTTGATACGCGCACAACTGGAAAAATGAGTTGTGCGTAGAACATAAAGTTAATTTACGTATATTATTTCTATGGTGTAGAAGGTTGGGTTTTTCGCGAAGGTAACACACATTATGTATAAGCTACTATATAGCTGTAGTCAGCTGGAAATAGTTATACCGAAGATTATTTGGCGTAAATAAGGTTCTATTTAATTTATTGATCATGAAAAAAATATTGAACTAAAAATACTATTTCAATCAAATACTTTTATGAGTTTGGTTCTGAGTTGTATGTGGAACGTATTATAAATCTGTTGTTTCTGTGAAATTAAATTCGCTTGTGTAGTTGAATTCGCCATACATTTCCTTTTACTCGTAAGCCTTTTCTGTTAGAAAACAGTTATTATTTATACGTTACTAGTAACTCGCCCCGGTTTTGCACTGGTGTCATTTACTAATGAAGAAAACGAGAAGTGCACTTTGCTTCCTCGCGTTTTTTTTTGAGATTTTCATACAAAAATACTGTGTAAGTTTCTGACTGTTTCGGTGGATTTTCCAAAAACTTTTTTACAACCTTTGTCCTGACAGTTATGAATACAACAAATTCAAAATCATTTAGGCATTCTGTAAATACACTTATGCACGTCATTTTTGCTTCTACTACCGTTTCGAAAAGGTGCTTTAACATGAAGGAGAAGCAACGCCGAATGAAACTTCTCAGCACAACCTTTAAAACAACACAAGGCAATTACAAAATAAGTTTTAACTTGCGTGGAACTGCTCGTTGACAATCCGCCACATCGGACGAGCTGTTTTTAAGTGATGATAATAAATGCGGCAACTGATTTTTATTGATGTAGATTTACAAATTTCCTAAATATAGTAGTAGTTCTTCATGAGATCTTGGACCTTCCTCATATACTCGACGAGCTCCTCATACACCTGTAATTTTCCCTACGGAAGCCGGATATCG
Source organism: Megathymus violae (assembly GCA_003671415.1). NCBI lineage: Eukaryota > Metazoa > Arthropoda > Insecta > Lepidoptera > Hesperiidae > Megathymus > Megathymus violae. The sequence continues at coordinate 3,074,692 of PDGT01000028.1, forward strand.
TTTTAAAAATGTTCTCATTAGCAAAAACCAACGGTTGTCTGAAAAATGTCCATGGTTATAAGAGACTTTGGTTTGTGTGTCTCATTTTCAAGACTTTACGTGTGTTAATTTTTGGTCTAAAATTGACACTACTTGTTACAGCATCTGGGATCACCTCGTCGAGATTTGCAGCGGAGGCAGAACAACTGTCATCATTACAACACATTATATCGATGAGACGAAACAGGCTAATATTGTGAGTATAATCCAAATCGGATTCATAATTATTCTGTCTCGTATTTGCTGCGTAAAAATCTCGATCCATTTTTGAATTCACCTCAACGTCCCTCCTTTCGTGGACCCTGCTAAACAACGGAGGAAGCTACGCCGAATTATCCGATGTATAAAGCCATAAGTGGGCTCGCTTCCTTCGAAGCCTCCAATGCATCGGTGATGCCTTTGTGGTGGTGATGATGGTGTTATATATACATAGGCAATGTCAGAATAGCTTATTATCAGTACAATATCTTCATCTCGTCTATTTGGTAGCTATTGAGGAGTTTTACTTTTAGCAATTAAAAATTTAGATACAGAAAATATTATACGGTTATGGCGGAAATATCTTAAAGATTATTCTAGAAATGGGACCAGATTTGGGATCATATTTTTTATTTGAGTGCATTTTTATTACTTGGATGAAACTAATGTATAATTGAAAAGTTTCGCTTGAGAACTTTACCTCTCCGTGTAAATTAAGTGTTAGCTTTTAAAGCTGACTACGGTTTATGGGTTAGGTAAGCATAAAATATTAAGGCGCATTTTTATTTAGAGCAAATCTTCACTAAATTGTAATTTTGTTCTTCCAATTTGATTTGTTTTTAAATGTGCGTTTTAAATTCTAGATCGGTCTCATGAGAGGTGGAAGGTTCCTGGCGGAAGAATCACCGAGTGAACTGATTCGAAGGTATCAAGCCGAGAGTCTTGAGGACGTGTTCTTAAAGCTTTCGGTTCTTCAGAACATGGGCAAGCGAAGAAGATCCAGTATTCTTATTGGTGTCGTGGATAAAGTCGAACTACCTACTATTCCAGTAAGTTTTAATAATCTATATCTCAAAAGTGTATCTGACTTGTTTCGATATTAACACTAACATCCTGATTAACAATCGATACAAGACGCTATGACAACGTTACTCACAGACTGAATCAGATATTCGCTGTTTCGGCGAGGCAACGTTACCATTTGCATGGCGGTTTACTTGCCTGCCTAAAGATGGATTGTACAATCTTCAATCTTGAAATGTTTTTTATTTATTTCGTTTGCACTATCGAAGAGTCATTAATAAGGGGATTTCTTGATTAAATTTTGTTTTACCTTTGATGTATTAGATGACTAATGCCATCCGCATGTCAATTCTGCACTTTGATGTAATATTACCTGCGTATTATAAGTTAAATATTACTTACTTCGGTGAAGGTATACATTGTGAGGAGACCAATTGCATATCTGGGAGATTTTATGTTCTTGATATGTGCAATTCCCCGATAGACCAGCTTGGCGGATTGTGGTCTTATCAACGCGCATTGAGAGAAGTAACTCGAGTACAGCGGTGTGATATTTATGGGTTGCGATGAATGAATATTAAGTTCAGGTAAAAGATTTTACAGCTAAAATTTTTTTTTCAAAGTACAGCTTTTCAGATCAGCAAGTTAAACGAGCAGTCGAAGTGACCACTCGTAACAAAATATCTTGAGAGCTTTGGTGGTTCTGGAGGCATATTAAATCTCTATTAATTTTAAGGGAAATTAGTAATTCATGTACAGTGCATTTGGAACTACGTATTACGTCAGTTAGTCCTATTTCAAATGTTAAGGATAATATTTCAGGATAATCAACCAAAATATTAGGTTCATAATAAGTAATGATATTTAAGAAATATATGATGATAAAGTCAATCAAGTTTGCAAAGGATTCCCTTAAATGTGATAGCACAGAAATACCTATAACATTTTTCCTCTAGCGTTAATCCTATATCTTTTTTTTTACGTGGGGAAACCCTCATGGGTTCCTCGCAGCCGCGGAGGTGACTGCGAGGATATGCCGGACTCCTACCGGCTAAAACCCCACGGTGTTCCTCTGAGCGCCCTTTATCGGGACAGCGGGTACGCTCCCGCATTCTTCCGCGGCCCCGACGGTGTTCGCTCTTCTAGAGAGCCCGTCTCTGTGCGGGATGAATCTGCAGCCACTTCATCCCTCCGTCTTTGAGGTGCACGCGGGAACACCGTGCGCGTCACTTCGAGGCTCGTTTCTTTCGGCGCAGGACACCCCCGTATCCTACGCCTTAGCCTCTATTATGGGGGTCGGAGATGGGCGTTGGTGCCTCTTCTCCTACGCCCGGTTCGCCGGCTGCGGATTTGGAGGTTAGAAGTATTTTCTCTCTCCCTTTCCGCAGCCTCCTGCGACATGACTTCTTCGCAGAAGGACACTCCGAATTTCCACGATCTCTCACTCTCCACCATAGCTTTCACCAAAGCAACGAGCAAGAGGTCGTCCTCCATAGCAGCGACGAGTTCACGGCGCTGATTGTCCCATGCTGGGCACACCTCTAAAGTGTGCTGCGCCGTGTCCTCGTCACAACTACAATGATGACACTGGTTGGTCGGCTCTCTTCCGACTATACGGCACAGGTACTTTCCGAAGCATCCATGTCCGGAGAGCACCTGTACGAGCCGGAAGGTCAATGACCCATGCAGCCTGTCCATCCAGTTCTCTAGAACGGGACGGACAGCCTCCACAGTCCAGAGGCCGGCCTTGGGTTCGGCCAGCCTCTCCTTCCATTTCCTAACTGTGGACTGTTGAGCGTGGAACTTCCGCACTTCCATCTCTCTCGGCGTTGGGTGTTCCTCCCGAAGTTGGAGGCCTGAGCGCCACTGGTACAATGACGCAAGTGCCTCGGCCTCCAGATCCCAAGGAGGGCACCCCGCCAGCACGCACGCTGCCTCAAATGAGATGGTGCGATATCCACGGATGACCCCGACAGCCATCACCCTCTGTGGTCTTTTCAGGAGGGTGACATTTGCTTTAGTCAGGGCCTCCGCTCATACGGGAGCCCTGTATAGCGCCATGGATCGCACCACGCCCATATATAGGCGGCGGGTAATCGCACCGGGCCCCCCGAGGTTGGGCAGCAGTCGCTTGAGAGCAGCGGCTGCTCCCATTAACCGGGGAGCCAAGCGCGTGAAATGCTTGCGGAAGTTCCAGCGGCTGTCGAGGGTCAGTCCCAGATATCTCATATTTGACCTAACCTCGACAAGGGTGTCACCGACTATTATATGGGACCCACGTGGCGGCGCCCTCCTCGGCCTGTGAAAACACAGGGCCTCAGTTTTTTTGTACGCCAACTGTAGTCCCAGAGTCTTGATTTTGCCAACCACCAATGCCACCGCCTCCGTGGCAAAACAGACAGCTTTGTTATACGTTTCCCTCCGGGCCGTGACCAGCGTGTCATCCGTGTAGCAGGTCACGGTTGTTCCTGGAGGGAGATCACCCCGCAACACCTAGTCGTATGCGAAGTTCCACAGGCGCGGCCAAAGGACCGAGCCCTGCGGAACACCGCATGTCATTTTCCTTCTGAGTGTGTGTCCTCCACGTACCGGGTACGATATGTACCTTTCAGATAGATAGGCCCCGATAATCCGGCTGAGGTAGAGAGGCACCCTATGGAACTTCAGTGCCTCCCTAATGCTAGCCCAAGGCAGGGAGTTAAAGGCGTTCTAACCTATATCCTATATATGTATATATATATAAGTCAATCCTATATCTAACCTCCAACTTCCGACCTTATTTCATGTAAATCCAAATGAAATAAAGATGTAATCGAATAAAAAATTAAACTTTCACCAGGATCCAAAACTTGATATAGAAGATTCAGAAATAGGCGAGATTTCTGGAGAGTTTGGAGACAATGTGTCTATGAGCAGCAAGGGGCGAGGGATAGTGGCGTCTGAACTGACATCGGCGGATGCATTGCCGCCTGAAGATGAGCCCCCAGAAGGCTGCTTGGAGAGGATCAAGCCGATGAAATGGCATCACATGAAAGCGCTGATCTGGAAGAATTTCTGGAGTTTGTTTAGGAATTTCGGGTAAGTAAAAACATTTAAATTTATTAGATAGCCATAGCTCGGATGGGGAAATTTTTGGCTAGCGGTTCCGAGTTCGAGTTTCAGCTATGTTTACCTTTTTGTGAGTGATAAATGTTTTTGCGTTTGTCGGGTTGTGTTCTCTGTGTAGCTGCTGGCATTCATTGTGACACGCAAGAACAAAAACAGAAGAAAAATTATCAACGCTTTAAAATACCGTATTATTTCTTTCACAGACTACTGGCTTTCATCATCGGTCTGCCTGTCTCCCAGATGATCTTGTTCTGTCTCGCCATAGGCCATTATCCTGTGGGTCTTCCCATAGCGGTGGTCAACTACGAGCTGGGCCCCAACAATACGGAGATCCCGTGTAGTTATCCCAAGGATGTATGTCCCCAAGACCAGGAGACAGGCGACTACGATCTGGTTAGATTCAGCTGTATGTACTTGGATTTCCTGTCGGAGCGCCAGAGTAATTTGGTGAGTAGCCGCCTTCATATTTTAATTTTGGTCTATGATTTTTATTATTTATGCATACTCCCACAAGATGAAACCAGACATTTTTGCTACTAATTTTTTAAATAACCAAATAAAATAAAGAAAAGAAAATTGGTTATCGAATAGAAAAAAAGGGGTACGAAATTTTTTCTTCGCGTTTTTCTCATTCTCCGTTCAATCCGTTTTTTTGCAGACTAATTTCTTCGTGTTGAATCTAGGAATCGAAAATACACATAACATATATTAGAGTCAGGATGCAATCGTTAAAATGGCATAAGTTACAAAATGAACGGATATTTCTATAAAATGGACATGTTTCAGGAAATCACTATTGTCGTTTGATAATTTAATAATTAACAGCCGTGTTCCTAAGTATGTTCTGTAATAATCAATGTTTTTGGTTTATCCTTATTAATTTATATTTTGGTTAATATATTAATATCAAATACAACAACGAAAGTAAAGATTTCAGCTTAAAGATTTATTGCAGAAACTTTTCTCTTTAATATTCATTTACTTTGAATTTATGAAAAGAAGTTATTACACAGTTCAGAGTTTAGTCGGAATTCTTAGAAGTTGTCTCATTCTTTATAAGTTTCTAAGTATCGTGACAGTATATTTTAACTATAGAACGATAGCTAAGTAATTCAATGTTTTTGATAATAAATTTTGCTTTTTTATCTGCAACCTCGTGTCCACATTCACTATGCTCGCGTATACACAAATAATAATAATATATAAACCCGCTTGCGTCTGTCTAACTTCATTGTCGTTTTACAATTCAGTTACGGACAGAGTAATCTTATATCGATTTTCGAAAAAATACCCACATGGGTATTCTGTACGTGGATAAATGGATCTGTGACGCTGTTATTCGCTTTCGAAATTCAACCGTAAAATGGTTTTTACGTGTTTCGGTTGTGGTGCAGGAGGGCTAGTAAAAAGCGAGCCCCTTGCTTCTATTCATTTACATAAAGGTACCGTCACAGGGAATATTTCAGTAGTGGGGAAGGAATGAAAGGAATTCGTTTCGTCAAAAAAATAAGTTTATATTTCTTAGTGATATCCTGAAAAATACAATTCCTTCCGTTATTTTTAAATTCAGAATAGCGCGTAACTGAAATATGAAATTTATGTCAATAACTGTCTTACTATATTTATACTTATTTTAATTAAATATATTACTTTAAAATATTTTATCAATTTTATTCCCTCAATTTTTTCTCAGTCTTATTCCTAATATCACGTTTCAATATATCACCGATTCAGTAGTCATTTGTGTATTTGTGTTTAAAGTCGTAAAAAGGTGGAAAATTTGGAAAAAAATAGGGCATTTTATACAGTGAAGAATATTCACTTAAATAATCTGATTCCAGATAAAATTTGTTTACTTATTTGTATCGTTAACACTCACAGGTACCTTACCAGAGCAAGGAGGTTGCGATGAGGGAAGCGGCGCGTGGCAATGCTCGTGTCGTCCTTGTCTTTCCCGCCAACTTCTCGGAGAATTTGAAGACAAGAGTGAGAGATCCGAGACATGCCGATAACCTCACCATAATTCACTCGCAGATAGAGGTGCACATGGATGATTCTGGTCAGTGTTTACATAGTTAAAATTAATTCAGAGAAGTATCCTAGCGACACCTCTCTAACGACAGTAAGACTAATTGTGCGACTTTTCTCTAAACGACAAGTGAAAAAAACAGCATAAAATCCACAACTAATGACTGCCAATGGCGATGGTTTTCGCAAATGTTTTGTCTGGTCAACAATAGGTACCATAATAGTACGATTAGCTTGAACTAAAGGATCAATGGCACTCACACACTGAACATACCTTTAACTTAACTAATTTCATTCTCAGGAGATATGAGATTAATATTTAAAAGAACTTTCCACTCAATTCATTTTTCACACCGTATTTTCATTTCTAATTAAAGATTTTCGATATCGGAATGAGAGTACTGAATGATTTTTCGTGCGGAATTAGCATACAAATTAATTTTATACATTCACCAATCAGTGTGCGCGGAGCTTTGTGATTTGTTGATTATTTCGCGGCGTGAAAAAATTTGTTTTAAATTAAAAAAAAAAATACTCTAATACACATAAAAGCTTTATCGATCCAACTTCCTCTGTTTACCTTGTTGCACAACGGCCGAGGTAAGTCATTTCATGTACTGGATATTCTCGGTTTAACGGCGAGAACACTCACACATCGGAGGAGGTTTCTTAAGCTTTCTATTGTCAAGCTTGGTTAGGTCTTTCATTAAAAAAATATTGTGAGTTATTTTTAACGTGTGTTAGTTTACGGCGTGGGAAGGTCAGTTAACACGAGGGAGATGGCTCCCTTGTTTGTTAGCAACGTGGCGGGAACGCCCCTGTTTTCGTATGTACATATTAAAGGCTTCTATCATTTAACAAACAAAGACATCTATTATCATAATTGTTCAGATAACATATTTAACTTACTCTGTTGTTATGTTAATCTACACAGTGTACATTTGTACGAAGTCTCTGTCATAACGTTTTCAATAACAGACAGTGGGTGGGCCACGGGGATGGCTAGTAGGCAAAAACCATAAAACACCTGATAAGAATGAATAGCAAATGTTTGTGATGTGATTATTATTTTGTGAACGTAAAGATATTTCTTTGGAAGCGCAGCGAGACCGTAACACTAGTATAGTATATTTTGTTTTGCACTGTTCAAATTGACACCGACATATTGCATATTATTATCACAATTAACTATATAATATTATTTTAACAAGATACTCAGTTATGATATGGTCATATGATAGTTTTATCCCTCGTAGCCCGACAGTATAATTTCGAAAGTGAATCGATTGTGAAGTCCTTTGATATTTACCGCTTCTCAGATATAGTTATTTCGTTGATCAAATACATCCTAATAAAACAAGTTTTGAATTACAAGTTACTGTTTACACGAGACAGGTTATAATAGTTATTTATGCAACTATCGTATAATAAGGGATATTGAAACAGGAATGTGTGTTTATCACAGTAATTATAAATCAAAATATTAAATATAATAATTTGAGGTTGATAGACATTACGTTAAATAATCTGTACTTAATCTGCATATGTATTATCTGTACCTGCAAGTACATGCTCACAGAAATCATAGCAATTAGCTCCAGATTACCGTACTTTTGCAGATATTATTTTACAAATACAGCGCCAGCTGTTATTCAAATTGGTTACTATTTATTTACATAAATTCAATAATAGATTCAATTAACATAGTAATTCCGCCTGATTTCACTATATGGCATTGATTAATTTTCTTGATCGACCCGGGATTAATTATCTTTTTCTTGCAGCACGAAACTGTCTGGTTATTCATCAAGCCCTCGATCAGCTTTTCGTTTGGTCCAATTAACTGATCTGACGTTCTTACAAACCGCGATTTTAATTTTTCAATCCTATATTAGAAATTGGATAATTTTTTTAAGACTGAGGACGGTCCGATTTCGATAATGGCTCAGCCGCAACGTGCTGATACTCTGTGACAGTGTCAAAACTTTTGATGTATTCACCACACTCATAGCCATTTTTTAAATACCTCACCGTCTTGGATGTTTTGTATTTGGCCTCACTCATATTGTAAATAAGTGTAGGTAGTTATATGAGTGAATATATTTGGTTTGTTATAATTTTATTGTACTTTTCCATGGTATTTCTAACTAGTCCATGCTCTCGTTACTATCTAGATACAAGTGGGGTAATTGCGTTTATAGTATGTATATAATACGGGCCTGCGCCGCATCTCCACAATTTTATTATAATCTGATAAAGTACACACCACAAAATACCCTATGCATTTGACATGTTTCCTACATAGGCTGCCCCCGGTAAATTTGATAGGATACGAAGATCATATGTACTTGTCGAAATAGCATTTTATTATCCTTGCCATAAATAACATAAAGAAATCGATTGATTTTTATTACAACGCTTTGTACGTGCGTTTAATGAAACGTTTCACGTTACGTTACGTAATATCAAAACTAAAAAAGTAAATAAAATCCAAACTAAATAAATAAATGAAATCCAATACCCGTATGGAAACACGCGCGAAGCAATTTCGGATCGGATGTCGACCGAGACCGAGGGGTGGAGCTGAATTAGAAGTTGTGTGCGGGTGACAGTGAGACAGCACGTCATAAACGTAACGCGTTTAATCTGCGACTTCACAGTAAAATCTCTTGCATGTGCGTGACGCGTGTTATTTTACGTGACAGTCTGTTTAAGGAGATAGTACGCGCTATTTACCGGCAGATTTTGTATCTACGTCTTTTCATACCTTTGTCTGGAGTTACGCTTGTAACTCCAAGGAAAGAAAGAAAAAAAGGAATTTTGTATCGTATACCGATATTTTTAGTCAATTACTTGGTTCATGATGCCAGGCAAACTTTTGACAAGTGACATTGATGACAATAAACCTACGAAAAAACGATAAACCTGTCAATTTCACGTCAACTTTGCGTATCTATTATTCTCGTCTATTTTAACCAGGTTAGTCTAACCTGAGGCAATGATTCCAAAAATCTTTTCGCTCAAACCTTTTCTAATAAATGTCTACATATTTTTGTACAAAACATGCGTAGTATCGAAATTGTGAGAAAAGGTGAATTGGAACTTTGATCACCCCTTTTCAAATGCTCGGGTTGGACATTTAAAAATGACGAAATACATTTAAAATTTTACTTTTATTGCAAAAAGTATTTCTGCTGTCAGTGTTTAGATTTATAGCTTTTAGGTTCAGAGATTTTGGCAGGGCGTCGATGAATCTATCAATAACGACAAATAGATTCTATAAAATGGGTCACTGGTATAATTTTGTTTCTTGTTGTGTTGAAATACTTTGTCTTCATAAAGAGTAAACGTAACATGATCGCCTGAACTGTTTAGTGTGTAAACCTGAAATTTTTGTTTAAAATCTGCATGCTTGTGCTTCATGTTTTGTGATGCTTAATTTATTTATCGGCGATTATAATGTGTTGTAATTTTTGTAAGCATATAAAAGCGTTTCCTCTCTGTTTTTATTATACTAGCCCATTCCCACTTCGTTCGGGTTTTAATAATTAATTATTATACATATATGTACATGGGATATGTAGCCTATATTCATCCGAAATAATTTACCTTTGAAATGGTAAAAGAATTTGTGGAACAGGTACCTTGGTTTTAAAGATAATTTTTTTCTTGCACACAAATTCACAAAATTCCCACTCGCTCCATCATAGATATATAATAACTTTTTCAACCCGAACGAAGTCAGGCGGGCCGTTAGTTTTGTACATAAAGATAATATAGGAATTTTGTGACTTCGGTACAAAAGATAAGGCTTAATGTCTCCCATCTGTTTACATAAGTAGGTGTTTGCACAGCATTACATTATATATGATGGTAATATGACGTAACGACGGGGAACGTTAACACGGTACTCCGCGCACTGTGATAAACTTTACACTTATTCGCAACAGAAGGGGAATATATATTCATCAATCAATGTATTGTGATTAATTTTAATTGTCTCACAGCTTTAAATTGAGTGTTCTAGCTATGACGAAATTATGTTAACTTGGCATTGACCCAGCCTGCCGGACGAGAGGCAAAGCATAAATGTTTGTTCTCGAGTCGCGAAGTTTTGTGTTGATTAATTTGTGTGTGTGTTCATGCCACTCTTAACACCTGTAATGCTAGCGAGGGTTGGTGTGAGCGTTCATTTATATTAATGTACGTTAACTTCATATTATATTCAACGCGTTATAGGCATAAGTTAATTCACTGTTGGCCGTATGCCATTGCTCATTCAGACAGCGCGGTATTCAGATAATCTAAATTGATAATTCACTACGAGACAAGGTTCGTAACAATAAAGTTAGTGAACGAACAAAAGTATATAAGTTCACGGAGTTGACTGAGGCAGACATCATAGTTTTGGTGAAAACATATAGAAAACCGACTTCAATTTTAAGGCTAATTTTTTTTTTATTATTTCACACTCAAGGGTAATATTTTTTCTTCAAATTTAAATGGGATTAAACGGGAACCCTCTCTAATAAAAAAGGATTTTTTCAATCGGGCAATATAAATGACGGAGTTCTGAGGTGACAAACATAAAAGTAAAAAAAAAATACAAACCTATTGTGAACCTGCTTCCTTTTTGCAGCTGGTTAAAATAAGATACTTCCAAGAAGTAGTAGTTTGATTGATATTATTAAATAATAAAAGTTCAAGTTCGAATCCTGTACACACCTGTAGATTTTCAAATTGTGCGTATATTACGCGTTGTAATTAATGATTAATAACTATTTTCACCGTTTCTTCTCCTCCATGTTAGAGCACCTTTTTGAAACGGTAGTAGCGAAAAATGATGTTAAAAGATACCGAAATGATAAAATGATTTTAAATTTGAATTTAATATGATATTTTATAGGGAGGGGGTATTTTTTTTACAGTTTTTAATTCACATTTCCATTTTATTTAATTCCCAAACCAAACATTGATTTCAACGAGATCGTGTCGCGGGTCTTACTATACCAGTTTTCTTCGACGTATACGTAATATTATCCAATTTCGAAGTGAAGTTACGCTCGATCCTCGGTGCCTATGAACGACGTATCACTAGGACCCTTATTTATATTAAATGTAAATAGCGATTTGTTTACTCGTTCTCTCAGAGTTTATGTGCGTGCATCAATTTTAATAATGTCTCCAAGTCTTCGTATTTCTATACAGGAACACGACGACGACCAGTCATTAAGAAATATATATATAACAAACGTACGCACACTCATACATCCGCATTAAGTTTCCTTATGAGACATCACAAACACCCATGACCTGAGAACAAACATTTGTCTAGGCCGGGAATCGAACTCGGGTCCCCTCGGTCGGCTGGTAGGGTCACTACCAACATGGCTACGGGGTCGTGTATCAATTGTTGATCGAAAAAGCGAATAGTAGGTTTATCTGATCCATCTGATCTGATCTGAGTTGCTATCCAAGAATGAAACGTTGCTTCTTAAAACCAATCAATTTTAATACGGTACTAAAAAGTGATATAGGTACCATCCGTATATAGACGACTAAATAACTATATCATCTTGTACGAGTTCTGTTGGGATTCAGTTGGATGGTGGTCCACTGATCTCCTTTAGGAGGATCGTGAGGTCATTGCCTCATCCAGTTTTTGCAGGGTGCACTACGAGCAGATAACTAATGTCGCTTAGTAATTCGCAATATAATATACATAAGTTCCACAAGATACAAAGATATACTTTTCGTCACTCTCCTGTAAGTCCTCTATAATGTCGCTTAGTTATTGGTATTTAATTCGGTATATTAAAGTTCTACAATTAATTTCTATACAAAAATGAACTTTATCTTACTCTCTTGTAAAGCGCACTCAGTGTCGCTTAGTAATCTGTAATACAATATATTGAAGTTCTCCGATTATTTCGGACCTTTTTCACCTTACTTTTCTGTTCAATGAATGTCGCTTAGTAAGTATTGTTTTTAAGCTCTGATACATAATTACATATTAATATAAACAGTAACGGTTATGATCAGCATTTGAATAAAATCCTCCTAAGAGTTGTTTGTTCTTAATACGATTTGTATAATGTGCTCGGAAATTCTTAAGAGTTGCATTGAAATTTCAATTTCAAATTCTGAAGATGTCCCCAGTTGTTATTTGGTGTACTTAATGACACGTTGAAGATACAATATCAAGCTAAACTAATAAATGGGATGCCAGACGGAAGACATATTACTTTGGTACTGATATTTTACATATTAAAATCATCTTTGTACTTGTATTCGTCTGCATTACAACATTATAAGAATGTATTGCTCGACCGAGCTCAGATTTTGAGGTGTTAATACCACTGTTCCAAAGTTGGCCAAGTACGATTTTGCGCACCTTCGAATACATTATGGAGAACTCTCTAATGTGAATCATTTATCACGATGTCTTCCCTTCAACGAAGTAGTTGATAATTTATTAATAATACGCACGTAACTTTGAAACTCTTGGAACTGCGTGCGGAATTCGGACGCGAGGTCGAGGGACAGCAACGTACAAACAGATAGCTTGTTACTGCTCTACGCGTACTGCTGTATGTATATACATATATGTAGGTATGTATGTTTGTGTGTATGGACACATGTATGTGTTAAACTTAAGTTTAATATAATCTTACATTTACCATTTTACTTCTTTAAATTCCTATTATTAGCATACACTCTCGCTATACATATGTAATTGTATATTTATGTATATACCTAGTTCAAATTTTCAATCGTTAATAAAATATTTTATATGCATCCACTCAAGTTATAATACATTTTTATAAATTTCTAATGGATGTTCATTCAGGTTCTAGGATCTTCGTGTTAATAAAGTTTTTTCAAATATGAATTAATTTTATTGTAAGCTTTCATTGTGACATCTGTCGGCACCACTGGAACTACGATATTCGTTCGTTAAACTAGTACATTAGCATTAATTTTAGTACCAATATCGTTGTATAGATGGCATGGCACTTCGATGAGGAACTAAACTGTACTGTTTAATTAATTAATGCTCTTGTATACGTCATTTTGCAGGATATCATTGAATATGCATGTTTACATTAATTGTAATTATTTAATAAAAGTAGGAATTGATTTTTATTTTTTTATTTTATATTACTTGTTCCAGACTATATTTAAACTAACGTGTTAAGAGCGAATGAAAATAACGCTATAGATCATCAGTTTACGTTCATTAGAACAATGTATACGAAATTTAAATGTCGCATTACAGATGTCGCTAGATTAATGTAACTAATAAGCTGTCCATAGTTAAGCTGAGGTCTCGTAATTGAGAAGAGCTACAGTATAATCCATTACGCTTTTTCTGTCCGGATTAGTGGATAGTTTAGTAGCCCAAGTTTCGGAGGTTCGTACATATATCACCCAAGGTTTGAATTGCAACGAGTCTATCTAACGATTAACATCGAGATCGATCGAAGCGTAACTACACTTCTAAGGAGAAGCAGAAGAAGAATTTATTAGAAACAAGCAGTCATGTAAACTTGTCATTTGCTCATGATTGATGGTTTTATTTGTTATAAAATAAAAATATTATTTTTCCTTACAGATAAGCAAGTAGAGTGGATGCTGAACAGGGACATACAACTTTCTTTCATGTCGGCTACCGAAAATCTCTGTGACTTATGCAGTCTTCCGCGGCGGATGCTGTCCATACCTGTTTACGTGAGTTACATTATTCTTGGAGTGTTTTTGTTGCTTCAAATGGGATGTTTCCCGCGGAAGTAGATCGAAATAAAAATCATTTATCGACTTGGTCAACTGATTTGGTGTACTCTTAATTACACAAAACGGACTAAATTTGTTTTTTTTTCAGTTCCACAAACCAATTTACGGACTGAAAGTACCCAATTTCACCGATTTTGCAGGCCCCGGTGTTATTCTTACGTGAGTGCGATTTATTATTACTTTTCCAATTATTTTTTCACATTGCAAAGGTTCGAAGCAAACAACTGAATACGTAATCTCGTTTATTCCGAGGGTCTTTTAATTATTGTTAGCTGGTAAAATGTAGGCGTAGTCAAGGTGTAAATTTTTATTGTTTTCATTTTGTCACGTCTCCGTGCTTTGATATGTTAGGGGACAGTGAAAGTGGATTTTTTCGCTTTAGTCAGCGTGTCTTAATGACTTTGGATTCCGTCGTTTTAAGTACATGACAACAAGTTTGATACATTTAAGATGATTTTTTTTAAGTGACAGGTAGGAATTATTAAAAAAAATCCGGATTCTCCGGGGGAGGTTGTTCGTTTATGATAGATTCTTTGCTCCTTATTTAAACTCTTTGGGCGGTCATCAGGAATCTTATGAACGCACCGGTGCCTCCTCAATGCAGACATTATTAGTAAGTCTCTAGTGCTTTGAAACTAAGTTCTGAGGTCCGTTTCGTTTAAAGGACATCTGGTGTGGCACTGCGTCGCGGCCAGGTCTATGTACACTACACCTAAAAATAGGAACCATGAATCCAACAGTTACTTAAATATACATTTGAATTAGTATTAGCGTGTTTGGAGTAAAATCGAGAATTTACATTAAAAACTATCATGGCGGTAAATACCATAGAGTTACGTAAATACCAGTTACACAGAGTAATGTAGTAATATAAATAAAATATCATATATGAACTATAGTTGTTAATATAATACTTACCTTAGGTGCATTACAAACTAGATTTATGTCAAGATTTAAATTTTATACTTAGTGTAATTACAATAGAGTTTTTATTTATTAGCTTTATACAGTTCCTATTATTATTATTTTAGCACAATATTTTGTCAAATTAGAAGGTATATTTTTACATTATATACATAATAATGTCACGTAGATATTTATAATGTCGAGAAATAATTTTATTGTTAATTTAATTAGGCGACTAATTAGCACTGCCTAAATTATAAAAGCTTCTTACCTTAGAAAGAAAGAAAGAAAGAAAGAAAGAAAGGAAGGAAGAAAGGAAGAAGGAAAGAAAGGAAGAAAGAACGGAAGAGAGAAAGAAAGGAAGAGAGAAAGAAAGGAAGAAAGAAAGAAAGGAAGAAAGAAAGAAAGTTTTTTTTGCCATTTCTCTCCAGTCTTTAGCTATTCTTGTTCAAACTCTACCTGTCACTTTGGCAATGTCATTGTTTCAACGCTGTTATTTTTTTTATTAATATTTTTCTTATTGTTATCGATATTTTTTTTCGTAGGATTATTTTCTTTTTGGCTGTCGCGTTGACGTCAGGCGCTATGTTGGCTGAGAGAAACGAGGGCATCTTGGAGCGGTCTCTGGTGTCCGGTATTACAGGTATATAATATGTATCTATCGGAGTTTTCTAGCGCATATATATAAGCGCATTGCTTGTAGATAAAGAATATTGTGGTACAGATAAATAAATAAATGATAAGGACGCCTCGGACTAATAGCGCCGAAATCTGTTGCGCGTCTTATTACGTTGATTTGAATGACGGGCTGAAGAGTTTGTTTGCCGTTTGTTCTCTACTGTACAGTCACCGATACCTATTTAATGTTTCTAGTGTACATACATTTTTTAAATTACTAAATATGTAAAATGTATACACCTCATGAAATTGCTCACAGGCACGGAGATCCTGTTCTCGCACGTGATCGTTCAAATGCTCGTCATGGTGGTGCAGACCGTGACGGTGCTGTTGATCGGGTTCGTGGTGTTCAACCTGACGCTGCGTGGGCCCGTGGGGTGGGTCGTCGTTCTCACCGCGATCACGGGCTTGTGCGGGATGACGTTCGGTAAGTTGGTAATGATGATGGCGATAATGAATATTTAGGAGATATTAATGCGATTAACAGAATCTCCGATCAGCGGTATGTGTTAGTTAAATAAGTTGCCTCAGTAGATAATTGTACAAATAATATTCAAAAGGCAAGCAACAGATCTAGAGTATCTTTTGTCTGTCTACGTAAGGGTTTGTAAGAGTTATGCACTATTTTGTTTTCAGGTTTCGTCATATCGTGCGTATGTGACACGGAGAGGACTGCCACCTACTTGGCCCTGGGCTCTTTCCTCCCCATGATGCTTCTGTGCGGCATCATCTGGCCTATCGAGGGTATGTATTCCGCGTTATATTTAAATATACAAGACAGGTGTAGTTACTGAACTTTCAAACGGCTGGACCGATTTTGATAAAGCTTTTTGTATTTGTGGGATCATTGGATGGTTTAGATTTAGGATTGGATAGGGTAGTAAGTGGCGCTGTGGTCAAGTTATGAGAATATATCGGAGAAAAACGACTGCCGAACCGGCTAGTAGATTATTCGTGGGGGTAAATCATGACGTCAATAATACACCAGTGATACGAAATCTTATAACCATTGCGGATAACAGCCATAGTCTGTTTACCGTGACGATGCTTCGTTTCGAGGCGAACCATGTGTTTGGTAACGGTATGTCTGCTGGTATATACTTATATTTGTCATGAGCATGACTACATTTTGTATGTATGTGTGAGGGAGACAGGTGGAGGTGCTACGTATGCTTAGAAGTATGTACCATTATAAATTGGTCTAGTGGATTCTTGCTAAGTAGATTAATATTAATTTAATATCAATCTTAACGTTGTCAAATTGTTACACGTTTATTTCAGTTTATAAATTTTAAACGGTTTTCACATACACCAAAACATTAATAATTAAAGAATCATTTCCATCTATTGGTAGAAATGCCTGAAAATCCATGCAGTAACTTATGAGATTATTGCGTTCAGACAGACAGATAAGAAACATGTTCAATTTATTGAAATAGCTGCAATCATGATTAACGAGATAAAATTAGCTATTTTGCCGTTAAACGAATAGTTCTTTAGTTGCGACAGCCCTAGAAACTAACACTTATTGGGATAAAGAAAATAAGTACTGAACAAATAAATAAAATATTGAATTGGGGCGCTACATTTAATAGTCATATTGTAAAAATAGAATAGGAACTTCAGTGGTTCATGTCCTTTGATGTCTTAAGAACAGCGTCCGGTTCGACGTTGCGTTACGACAGGGTTGTCACATGTTACAAAATTGTATGATAACAAATCGCCGATGTACGCGCGGACGGACTTGTTGATAATAGTGTTCACCGTCATTCATCTACATAGGTGACAACACAACATCAAACGCATTGCCGACACGTTTACTAACTCTTATTGGCACTTGACATTATTATATGATATAGCTGGCTCTTCGATACAACAGTCATAGAAGCTCTGAAACTGAACGCAGCAATAAAAAAAAAATTGTATTGTCTATGAATTAATGACATACCCGCCCTGACATACACTATCTGTCATTGTCATCGAAATGTAGTAATTTAACACAGATTATGGATCCTTATAGAAGTATCACAAGATTAAATTAAACTTAAATACGTTAAAACATTTCACGGTTGATTTACAAACGCGGGTGGTAGTCAGAATGATAGGTGAAAGAATCTACTTACCGCCATTGATTGTTTTTTCTGACTTTCCGAAGGTTGACTGGCTTTTGACGAGAATGCTTTTAGCATTAAGTCCGCCTTGTAACTTTACAGTTTGTATGGTGCAAAAGTTTAAATAAATAAATAAATATAGCGGGACTACGCGACCGTTCAATCGCAGGGACCGCTCGCCACAGTCTCGACCGTCGTTGAGTTTGATGTTAGGGTGTGTTTTGAACTGGTGAGGATGGTTTGGAGTCAAATATGTATGTTGATGTTGCATTTTTTTTATACATAATAAATAAATTGTGACAAAATCAACTTATTGTAATCAAAATGGTAGGTACTCGTGATTTTTGTATTTCAACCCAATATCTAGGTGCTATTTATATGGACTTGTACATTGGTAAAATACATAAAATCGTGAGTGACAGTTGACAAGAATCATGTCAGCGGTGACATAAGTTAAAAAAGATATCTTTCTCAGGTATGCACTTAGTTCTCCAATGGATAAGTTTCGTCCTGCCTCTCACCAAGTCAACGGAATCCCTACGGTCCATGCTGCAACGCGGCTGGTCAGTCGACATGCCGACCGTCTCGTCTGGCTTCGTTTCGACTGCGGCGTGGATTGTGGTATACCTAACAGTCAGTATACTGCTCATTAAATTTAAAAAGGGGTAACCTAGCGCACTTCACTTCGCTGAACTGCTGATTTTAGTAATGACAACTTTAATAGTTACTCATAGTAAATATTGTCTTGTACAAATAACATTAATTTGAATTATTGTCGGCGAAGTTCTAACTTCACAGGATTAATTAAATTTGTTCCGGATTAGTGCTCGGACCCATCTCAAGTTTTACAAAGCTATGTGCGTGCTGTCTGAAAGCCATTGATGACTTTCTGAAACTTAATTATTTTTGGGAGGAAAATCGAACCCAGCGGTGGGACAGTTTGGGTTCCGACGACGTCGATCGACGAAGAATCACAGGATTCAATTAGCGATGAATAAGTTTCATGGATTAGGTATGGGGTAAATATAATTTTAGTTAAATCTTTCGCGGTGTAAGAACTAAGGCGATCATCTTCTTCTTCTTCTTCTTCATCTTGATTATCTTCATGAATCCTATCGTAATATCGTTGTTACTACAGAGTAAACGTATTAAACTAATTACAAATCCGTTGTAGTTATTGTTTATCACCGTTGAAGTGGAAATACTATAAATACTATGTTGTAACAATCTAGATCAATGGTCCGATATAAAACGTGTTTAGTTGTGCGAAATATCTGAGCAGGTGATTAATATCTTTGGGTAATATCCGGCTGTTTTCGTGTTCGTTACACGGTAAATTTATTTTCTTTGCCTACATACCGACACGCCGTAATCTAAAACACGAAAGAAACGAACTCTGTCAAGACCCTTTAATTAATGAAATTTTCGTACTCACTCCTTTGGAAATTTGATTATTGGGTTTGTGGATAAACAGACCTGGGGAGTATAGATAATCACTAGAGCAATTCGAGGCGGCGCCTATTCATCACACGATCGCGGTTAAATGTTACGTTGGCTTAATTTTGTAATGGGAATTTCGTCTAATTGGTTTAATTTATCAGACTTTCTCTTGACGCAAAGACGTTTGAATATTTTTCAATGTATTTACTGACGGGGTAGTCTATTAATTATGCGATTTTGAATTCAATTGCCTATTTATCAACTTAGGTACACAGAGTCAAATCAATGAATAAAAGAGATGATTCAAATTGGCCAGGTCAATGTACACTGCTTATTAAAATTTAAAACAAATACAAATAGTTCGTTTAATTGTGCACTATAATGGTACAAAGATAGTACTTCAATATTTTCGACATTTTTCAACATGGCGTCTCAAGTTGTTTATCTGACATGACAGTGGGTAAATAACTCGACAGCTGTCACTACTGTCAATTGTCAACTTTTTTTATAAAGTCGCTAACATTGTGTACACTATTACATATAGTTATTAGTAATTTATAATTATATTAAATTCCCAGGTTAGTACTAAAGAACGATAGGTTACAAAGTTATTAATTTTAAAAAGAATGTGTTTTACTACAACTATACACAATATAAATTATATAACGAGATATATTCCGAATCATTTACAAATGTATTTATAAATTAAGTCACGAGTTCGTTAATAATTAAAACAAAAATACAATAGAATGTTTATTAATAATTATTAAAGTTGGAAGAACTTTACATTTTTAAGTCCTTAACATTTTTTTGAGATTGCGTGTGTCGAGAAAGATTCTAATTCTATGCTTTTCGCGATTATCGCGTATTCTCTTTTAACTTTATTTAAAGTAGCATTTCAACCCAATTTAAATTTACATGGAACACCACAAAATATTATATAAAATCTTAGTAGTTATGACGGTTGCTTCTATCTTCATTTTATTTGATGTATAGATATATCAAATGTCACCTAATGATTAAAAAACACGTGACCTTGATACAACCGCCATGATGGGTTTTTGTTGTCTGTTGCAAATGTTAAAAGGTACATTATTTATTGTACCACTAAAATAGTCATCTTTAAAAAGGTAGTTGAATCTAGTTCAATTTGTGTTTCCCTGTTTTTTAATACAGTGTACACAGATCTGATTGAAACGAATTTTGAAACATTTCTTTTGTTGATTAGTTTATATTTAAGATGTTGAAAGTACAAAAGACGCTTCTCCACTGCGCTTCACACAATTTATAATAAATGGCAATGTGCCGTTACTTAAAGCCATATATTTGATCTTTATAATTTGCACAAATTTTATTTTATTTTCTCTATTGATCTTTGATCAAATCCAATCTCTTAGACTGTCCTAATGTAGGTGTTATTGATGAGGTAACGTTGGTGGTTCTGGTTTAATTAATTATATGTAGTCACCTCCACTTTGTGATGTTATTTGATATAGGTACATTTATTTAGTAAACTTTGTGTACGGGTTATGTGATTAGAATATGTGATATTAATAAAATTATTCACTAGGTTGTGTTAATGTGTAATTTGCCAATTTGTTCGACCAATGGTGATTTTGTGTATCAATTAACTTATTCTTTTAATCAGTTCGATTACAAAAACAATCGATGCCAATGATAAATTAATATTTTTTATTCATAATTACTATTTTAGTATTTTCATATATTATATCTTATTTCTTATGACGTAGTTGTATCAATATCAATCAAGATTGTTTTGCATTCGTTTAAAGATGCATATTTGTAACACGATTTGGTACTGGAATATTGTTGATAGTATGAGGCGTTACTTTGCGCAAATTCATTATTATTAAATTAGTATTAATTTACTTTGCAACAATGCGTAAGCACAATTTATGATGGTATATACATGCATTGAACCTCCCTCCCTCCCACATATATGATATACATATAGAAGTATTATACCATCATACATTGTATTTGCGGATTAATACTAATTTCGTAACTGGAATATTATTATAACTATTATGTTTTGTATATTTGTTATTTTGTATTTATAAATACTTACTGTACCTAATATATTAACGTCTGCTTTTCAGTTCTATTGTTACTGAAGTGAAATAAAAGTAACGGACCTTTTTGCGTGTAATATTCATATTCCGACCACGTAAAGATATTTGTTACTAGTCGTTGGAGACTAGTCCTCGGTGAAAATTATTTCAGTGTTCCATCTCACTCTTGAATATAGAATAGGATAGAGAAAGTGTTCAAAGCATTACGTATTCAGATGAACGGGTGTTAGGTGAAGGAAGTGATGGATTAAATAGCCACGAATAAATTGAGGGTACCCTCTCTTCTAGGTTTTACTGCACTTTCGTTGGTTGAATCCCCAATTAGATTTTTATATTCTTGAGTTAGTTCAAACCGGATTTAGCCAGCTGTAACCTAAATACATATTTAAGCGTAGTCATATTTTCATCACGGCATCAATTCAAATAAGATTTTTTTACACCGTCCTTAGAAATATATCTATATAAATGGTTGTCTGTAAATAATTCGGTGGGTTTAAAGCTTAATATGTAATGAAATTGAATAATTAGATTAAGGTGTTTATGGTTGCTCAAATTCATGACGATTTAAGATATTATGTCAGTATTGAATAGTGTCATGTCAATAAAAAAATAAAGGTTATGAACGTGTTTTATTTTGGTGTAAATGTATCCCGTGTCAATGATCAGCGTTGTTCTAAAAGGCATTATTCAGAACTAACGATAAATTAGGTGCTCTAACTCTTTGTCTGATTTGATGTACTAATTTGACTTCTAGTAAAAATGTTTCACTATTTTTACACTATTAGATAAGCGAATGCTTGATAATAATTTCACCTGATGGTTACGCGGCGATGAAGTCGTCTTATGTTGAAGGGTGCTAACTTATAAAAGCCTATTCATTCTCCTCTTGAAGACTCCCACGTCGTACGTAGCGGTAAACATCATCGCCGACTTCGGGCAAATCGTGTTAAATGAGGTGATTGTCAAGGCGTTGCCGGTCAAGAACGAAGGTAAGGACTCAATTAGTAGCTTTTTGAAACTCCAACAGAAATACATAAAATTATTCACGTTTAATTCTAATAGAGTGATGAACGCAGATAAAAATACCACCGTGCAAAACTACTGTCGGGATTGAAACGGAATAATTAATGAATGAATGAAATAATATTTGTTCTAAGTTTCAACAAACACTTCGAAAGTCAAATTGCGCCATCGCTTCAACAAATCCCTACCGTGAGTGGTCCCGGAAGAAGAAGCGGCAAGAAACCTCCAAGATTTTTTCCCTACTGACAGTTACACAAGCAAATATGGCTATGAAAGGGATGTAACAGTGATCTCCGCAGTAGGGACAGCACACCATTGCCTATTTTCCCGGTCATTGTTAAGCAGGGTGCACCACGAACACACGAGGTCGGTTATTCAAAGATAGATGAAGTCTCTTAAGCTTAATGGCGACGACAAAAAAATTAACCAATTAATTTTCAGAATGAATTTAGTTTTATTCCAATTAATTATTTGTACAGAAAAAAAGAGTTCGTTGTCTATGGCCGTTGTAGTATGCATCCATAAACTGCTGCGTAGGATTCAGTAAGACGTAGCACGCAGGACGCCGCGTTGTTGTGGAACGTTTGCTCCGCCACCCTCGCGTGGGGGTTTACTGCCACCTGCATGAAGCAGAACGGTATTCGAAAATAGATAGGACAGAGCGAACAAAAAAATTATCGACGACTTATTACCTAATGATACTAAATTGTTCTGTCATACATAACCTCAAGTCACATAAGTATGCTTAAAAGAAAATCGAGTTGAAAAATAAATATATTTTTCATATATGTAAATAATAAATTTCATACATATAAATAAATATATTTTATCAGCGAAATGATAATGTTAATTTTATTTAGAATCAAAATTACATAAACACTATATGGTATCTCTTCAACAAAAGCAATTGTGTGAAGAATCGGCACGAAGTTCCAGACGAGCAAGTTTTTCTCGTTAGTTATAGAAAATGTACATTTTATGTTTTTTTTGGTTTTAAGTTGCTTGTTAGTTTCATGAGGGTTTGATGTTTTTGTCGCAGTTACCCTATTTTATTACCCTCACATCGCTTCGGGACACTTGAATTTTAAGTTCGCAAATAGTAATCGAACCCTCAATTTTATCAGAAGCTTAATAAATTTTTCCCAATGTCATATTATATCTAGTTCTATATAAGAGAGAATTTGTTTTATTTTATATGGCCTATGACTATCCTGAATTCAAATGGTAAAATAATTTTTCAAATAGGTGCCGTAATTCCGGAGATTAGTTACCGCATATACATAAACTTATGAATATCGCACTTCCTCTTTATAATATTAGTATAGATTTAATCATAACTTACGCGATAACATTAGCATTTTATGTCATAAAATTAGCAATGTAGAATTAACATCCCCGCTATCAATTAAGGATATGAAACTTACTACTTTATTGCCAATCTCACCTAAAGCGTTAACGTTTTCATCTGAAATTATTCACAGAGTTGTATGTACCTACTTAGTTATCAAATACTGTGATACCCTTTCGAGATTACAAATAATTTTAGAGCTTTTGATAAAGTAACTCTTACCAATAATATATTACCTGAAAAACTTACCACCTGACAGTTTGTGTCGACTGTACAGGTTGGAGTGAGTTAAGCAAATATAGGTAAAGGCTGTAGGTGGATGAGCCCCGCAGTAAACCATTTGCGCATTTACGTAGAGCAACGAGGTGCAATAATTTCTAGGACTTCTTAATTACATACAAGGACCCGCGACGTGACGTGGTGTTAATAATTTGAAACGAGTATATCACCTTGAAGGTGTAGTCTCCGGGTTCCACATCTGTCACATCAACCCATTGGCAGTCTATGTTGTACAGGTAGATGTCTGAACAGTTCACTGATACACCTGGAATGTATTATTTTTATTTACTAACGAGTCCAATCCATGCTGTGCGATTAATTAGTTTTATCGGCCTGGGCCAAAATAACTATGCAAATCTGTAGTAATTAAAAAAAAAGTAAGAACTGACAGTTCAGACAAGATGACAGTACCTACTGCATAATTAAAGTAAAAATTTAATTAATCATAAAAAATATTAAAATATTAAAGAATATAAAAAAAAAATCAAAATGCTAAAGTATTTTTATAAACGAATAAGGAGAAATATCTAGCATCTGTGCTTGTGGAATATTTTAAATACTTTTTACGTCCACAATGAGAAACTCAGGCTCACCAAGAATATTTGAATCAAATCTCATTAGATATACATGTCGTCAAATCGTTGCGTCAATCCGTAAGTTTTGAACAAGTTGACCTATTGTAGTCATATTTGCGCAATATTATTTTCGTAGCTCTACCGATTTAGTCAATCGTAAGTCATTACCCGCGTTAGCGACATTGAGTGCAGTCAGTTGTTGGTACATAAGTAGTGGTTCAATTTTTTGAACACTTCCGTGCTCCGAAACGCACTTTGGCTTACGTCATTTGATACCGTCGGAGGCTTTACAAATAATGTAAATACCACTACTAAGATATTACTAAGATAGATACCACTAAACTTCCAAGCAGCTTACGTCCAGCTACGCGGACAAGGACAAGATGTCTGATACTTGAATATAATCATATTGGTTTAAAAATAATTAAAAAATCAAAGCGCATTCTATTGGATCCCATCAAATTAATGAACAATTGTTTCGACAGAACAAGTGTATGCACGAGAAGTTTTTCGAACGCCAATGGATTACCACATTTATGTAAAATGCAAAGACTACTCATTTCGTACTTTTACCAAATTGATTATTGACCTTGATCTCCATAATTCTTACACGAGTACTTCCTTTCCACCCCTGGAAGGCAGGTGTTGTCCTCGAGACAGAAGGAGGCTTTATGACCTTCTGCCACTCTTTTCCCATTAGCATCTAAAATATCGAATGTCGCGAACACCTCCATACTGTGGTAATGCCTGTGGTAGTACAAAATTTGTTATTAAAATGAAATTGGTGTTAATTTGAAGTCGATCTTGTCACTACCCGCCTGTGCATGTTTGCGTTGCCTGTGTCGTCATGCGTACCTCGAAACACTGTAATAGTTTTCCCGCGTCGGTGTTTTCGGCTACTTATGATGTGGGCGTTTTCAAGAGGAGAGCGAATAGGCTTGCACAAGTTATTGCGTTCAACATCTTAGACTTTATTTCGACTTACCATCAGGTGGGATTGTTGTCAAGCATTAACTTATGTTACGAAAATAAAGTACATAATTGAAAACAGTCTGAACTCTATAACATCAAAATTACTGAACCAATTTGACACAGCGGGTTATTTATATTAATTATCTATATTTATTAATAAGGTTAGACAAAATGGCTAAATCTCAAATCTTTATTGAAAGTCTATGGATTAAACATATAAAAAACATTAATAAAATGCTTGATAAAAACGAATACCATTTATTTCGTGTGCAGTTTCTAAACCTAAGGATCGTGGTTCGAAACGCTTCGAAGAAGCGAAGTAAGATTTATTGGCATAGTCTTTTAATTTTATTCGTTTACACAACATTGACGTTGTCATGTCTACCGGTCGCAATTCGCCCATAATCATTAACTAACTGTTCTATTGTTTCCAACACGTTGTAAGTTTATTGACAACACTAAAGTACGGCAATAGTTACCAAACATAACAAGAAACAAAAGAGAATTGATTGATAAAATGGTACTGAATTGTTTTGTTAAACTGACTGATAAAAAAGTTAGTAAATTAAAATCTATCCTTAAATAATTGTATACCGCAAGCTGTTTTGAGCACATCCATACAGTCATAAAGGTAAGCGTGTTATATGGCTAAGCAATATTCGGGGTTAAAGCCGAGTAAATGTGGTACTGTGATGTCAATATTTAATTTCAGCTAGAAATTATGCCCATAAGGACTTGCCTTACGAACTTTTCATTGCACGAAAGTTTTTTTCTATTAAAAGTGGTTCAATTTGTAGATAATTAGATCAGATCGAAAATTATTTAGGCAAGTTATGGAAATACATGGATATACAATCATCATATGAATACGTTGGACTTGGTCTTTATTTATTTTGCTCTGAGCGGTCTAGTGCACGGTAGACTCGAGTTTCAATTCTACATTCACTCCTAATTTTTCAAATTATTTGCATATTATAAATTTATTGTGACTTGTTCGGTAAAGGAAAACATCGTGAGGAAACCTGCATATTAGAGAATTCTCTTAATGTTCTGAAAGGTCTGTAAAGTCTACCAATCCACATTTGGCTAGCGTGGTGGACTATGGTCTTAATCCCACTGTGAAGTTAGACTTGAGTCCGGCAGTGGAACGGTTATGGTTTTTGATGATGCCGAACAATAAAAATTATATTAATAACTGATTATTAATATTGTATTGATATGTATTTTAGCCGTATTGGGGAAGCTTAGAATACTCCCCCCAATCCCATTCTGGCAGAACAGGGTGTCGGAAGAGGCGACAAAAACCAGCCTGCTTGGTGGTAGGGCTTCGCGTATGGATTATATTATTAGTATTATTATTAAGTCATTAATATTATTACTGGTATTATTATCTTTCCGTGAAGCCTGCCTAGCTAGCTACCACCCTTCTGCTCGAGTCAGCCGTCAAACGACTCGTCGTGTTCCGGCTGGGGGCTTGAGAGCCAGTACCTTCTTCCTAATCTTCTTCTCATTTCCTTTCCAACAACGCATCGTGATACCTTTGGTGTTGCTGGTGTCCATGGGCGACGGTGACCACTTACAATCAGGTGGCTCGTCTGCTCGTTTGTCGGCTATTAACATAAAAAAAATATGTAAGGATTTGGAATAATGTTAAAAATATGTAATCAAGATTAATCGTGATTACCCATTACTTACATATGACAAAGGTGCCACTGCCACAAATGTTTTGGCAAATATGGCCTAAATTCTGCATTGCCGATATTAAGAGAAGATGCTGTGAATCTTAACAGGCGTCTGGTCTCAAACTGCCAGTCAGGATTGTTTTTCTGAATCTGAAATTTTGTAACATTATGTCGTCACTCGATTGATACTCAATCCATAAAATCAGGAAATCAGTTATGTTTAAAAGTATGTTCAAAAAGTTCGTGATGTAGGTTGATGTAAGGTTTTATCTATATTTCGGTCTAAGCCCATGTTTGCCCGTGGTGGAATCAGCTGCTGGTGGTCACACGGTTTATGCGTTTCTGAGCTTCGCATCGCTCGTTAAATTCCGACGGCATTCGAGCCGATAAAGTTGGATAAAGTTTACCTACCTTCTATCTAGAATCAGCTGAAAAATGCCTTAAAGCGTCATGGTTACAATATCGAAGATGAAATTTGGGTATTCATGGGCGGTGGTGAAGTAAAGAAAAAGAACAGTAATGAAGTGGTAATGTCGTAAGGTGAGGTTGAGTGAGCGGAGCTGAGGAGAGAAGATGAGATTTGCAGAGAGTGGTACAAACTTACTGGCAAGTAAATATATTCTCAAATGAAGAAATTGTTCAGGTCAGATTTTTGAAATGCATTCGGAACTGTTACATGAAGTATTTTTTCTTTCATTATCGCAGGAAATTTCGCTTTAAGCCTAAACAAAATTATTGTATAAGCGATTAAAAGGCCTATCAGTTTATCCATTCGGAACGCCTTCACGCACGATGCAGGTACTTAGATAATTCTAAAGATTTATTTATTGGCGAAATTCCTTGAATGTACAATTCGCCGAAACAAAAACCTTGTTTATTGTTTATTTAACGGTGTGAAATTTTCACAGGTTTTATTATTTATTTGGTACCCAGATTTTCGAAGCTATGATCACTTTATTGAATTGAAATGTCTTTCTGACAATGATCACGAATATATGAGTCCGTAAGATTCTTCAAGGTTATGTGAGTATTACAAATCAATTATCACTCGCTTCGTTGAAGACGAATATCGAGAGAACACCTGCACACTTGGCCGTTATGGTGCATTGTGCCTTTTGCCATCACATCACATGAAAGAGAAACCCACCAAAGGGACAGTTATAGTATGGGATGATCTATCTATATTTAGGTAAGAACTTTCGTAGGTGTATTTTAAAAAGCTTACGTACTTAAATTTAACGAGCAAGAATTAAATTTAACGAGCAAGAATTAAATTTAACGAGCAAGAATTAAATTTAACGAGCAAGAATTAAATCTAACGAGCAAGAATTAAATTTAACGAGCAAGAATTAAATTTACCGAGCAAGAATTAAATTTAACGAGCAAGAATTAAATTTAACGAGCAAGAATTTATAGAATAACGATGCTAATCTTGGATCTAGACACAGTGTGTCTATGAGCTTCCAACATAAATAGACTATATAATGAAACACTTTCGATGAAAAGAAACCTCTATTTAAAATTTAATTCTACGCGTCAATTTTTTTAATAATTTAAATATTATTAATGTAGTTTCAATTATTAGTTTCTTATTTCTCAGTAATACAAGCCAGTATTAATAAATTAAAATTTATCAGTCATCAGATTTTTATGTAGATAGTTTCACGAGGCTTACATATACATTTATTGAATTTAGAAGATAAATAACTCTACCAGCCAAGCGGCATTGAACGAAGTAATGACACCTCGTTACGATTCTTATGGTCAGACATCAGTCTGGTATGGTTGTCAGCACTTTGGCGATAATAAAACAATTTGGTCACAATGACGAATGATGTGAATCAGGTAGGCACTTGATATTTTGATATCCAATGTATTTCATTTAAATAGATTTGTGATCTTACCTCATAAGCAGATTTGCTTAAGCAGTTTTCCTCCATAGCACATTGCAGCTGGAACATAGGAACGTCTTGCAGGTGCGATGTTCTTTCTATAGCTGAGGTGTCCAACAGCAAGTCGGTTAGCCTATGGGTGCATACTACTGCTGCAACGTGACCTGGAAGGAACAAAACTTTGAGTTTATCCAGTCAGAAAGTAGAACCTTAATTTTACGGTGAAATCCGTTTTCATAGAAATAACTTTGAGATTATTAAACGTTGGAATTGGTGCAATCCATTCATATCCTACCGTAAGGCTAAAGTTTCTCCTCGTCATTGAGGAGACCTGCAGAGTACTCTACCACGCTGATATATTTAAAGGTTAATTGTGAACCGGGACTACAATGTTTTTAACAAGAGACCAGTTTGTTTCGCAGTTTTGTTAGGTTAAATCTCTACAACATTAACATCAACGTCGCATAATATACAATCTATAATTCTCATTTCTCCCGTAGGACTAGGCCGCTGGCTTTGGTTTAAGATATTATCTAAATGATTCATTTTGACTTCACTAATTTACTAGTCCGCCTTGCCGAGTCATTTCTTCGATTCTTTATGTGATTATATCTGGAAAGGATTTAAGGGTTGATAAATTTAATTTAAGCTTTACCGACCAGCTGTGGCCAGATAACTCAAATACATTATCCATAATGGTTATCGGTTCTTTGAACATTGTGGTTTCTCTGTTATTATATTATATTATTTCTTCAATATTTTCAAGTCTAATTTATATTACTTAAAACAATAATAATAAAATTCTAATATTCTAGAGCAAGTAGAAGAGTAAGCAACATCAGTGGGAATTGGACGGATAAGGTCTTATCGTAATTCATTTTAAATTTTTGAATCCATTATCTGTCACTGGCACATTTAGCTGCAAGTGTATATTTTCTCCTGAATCGTTCTTTCAACAAAACCACGTTTATACAACGTTTATATGACTCCAAAGAATCGCTTTACTCAAAAGTTACACGGTCCACTGGCATTACCATGTATTTAAAGTTTCGAACTATAAAATTCACAATTTACGACAGCACTGCGGTTAGAGGAGTTGTTTGCGACTAAATTTGAAAGCCTCGAGATTCATGAGGTGTTTTCAGAGACGTCTATTTATGACAACGATGAATGTTTTTTCTTGGGTCGTAGATTTTGCATTTGATGTATTTATTGTACTTATTACACAAAAAAATCTAGTTTACAGTGGAAAATTTCATATTTGTGTTTTTTCATTAGAGTGAAAAATAACTTTGCGGCCTTTTCACCAAATACCTTGAGGATTCTTACAATTATGTATAAGTATGTAACGAGAGTATTTTACAGAGTTTGAAATCTGTAATAGTTACGTATACTGTATAATTCGTTATATCACCTTGGAATATTTATGTTTTTACTTTTTAGTCAATTTCTTCGAACGATTGATATCTTGATTAAATACTGTTTCTTCTTCTTTTTATTTTTTAGTATTATTAATTCAGACTTCAAGTCTCAATGAGTCGAGAAATTAATTTAAAATTAATTACTATTCCACAGGCGCAGATACAAGAATGCGATTTGACGAAAATAAATCATTGCCTTTTACAATAAGGTGGAATTGCATTTAAGCTGTTTATTTATTTAACTAAATAAGTAAAAAAAAAAACAGTGAAATAATTTAAACTAGTTACGACGACTCATATCAGGGTAGTTATGAGCTTTGAGAAGATAATATTTTAAATTTAACATTTTCATTTAATCTTATCTCAGTTTTCCAATCCCAATAAGATTGAAAATTTGGGACAATTTTCTATTAATAATAAGAAAAATCGAAGGTATAAGTTTTACAGCCAGGCTAAAATATATTTTCGGTACCATGACCCGTTTCAATTTCCTGTCTAATCCGAGGATTACGGGTATAACATCGATATTAAATTTGTAATTATTTACTTTCATTAATCTTTGAAAAGCTTCGTATTATTTCCAGAACATAAATATCAAGAATGTTTTCATTCGTCGAGTAAAAAATGTTTATTTTTATTACATTGAACTGACACACAGACCATTGAATTTATCTCGTTTACTGTCGTATAAGGACTCTTATTATAGACCAACAAACTCCTCTTGCTTGCTTCCGGAAAACTACGCCTTACATTATTTTAAAATAATTTATAACTTTTTCATTTATGGACGCATTGCAATGAAATAAACTTTAAATATTAATTGAGGCTTACTGCAATACATTAGTGAAAACCGGAACGAAATCGGTTAAGCCGTTTCTGAGATTAGCGCGAACAAACGCACAGACATACAGACAAAAATTGTAACAACTATTGTTTCAGGTTCTATTGCGTTAATTAAGGCCCATAATAATGTTTTTTCTCGTGTATCATTTATGTACAGAAAGCGACCAGTTAGAATTTTTTTTATTAGTATATCTATGCTATTAGGATATCTATCTAGATGTCCAATATATTTTGATTAAATGTATTTACAACGAACCTAGGAACATCATGAATTTATTGCTAAGATGTTATTAGGTCCGCAAATTAATTGCGTGCTGGCATTTACGACGTGTTTGTGTTCTCAGAGTGAGGCTGTTTGCCAGCTTCAACCTAGTGACTATTTGCAGGCCACGAGTATCTCTTCGTAATCGAAAAGACCTAAAGCTGATTGAAAGCGCATTACTTGAGTTAGTGACCTACCCAAGTGGTCTTATGCCGTTCGAAGGCTACCGACATGGCTTATAAACTGTATATAAAGGATAAGAACAACGACCTGGAAACTTGAAACGCGTTGCGAAGGATATTTGCGACTGGTGATCACGAATTCACGTGTTATTCGATTGTTTTTATCTAGGTCCATCACTGATAATTGTTACAAGTTATTGGACTATGAGTGCTTCAGTCGCATTATTATTTTGGATTCAAATAATAAGATAACAATAAAAAAGACTTACCAACTTCGCCAGGACATATAACATCACCGAATTCCCTGTGCTCGCAGCTAAAGAGATTCGTCTCGTTTCCCTGACACTTCACGCCACTCACAACAACTGGGGAACTGCCGAAGTAGTTAGTCTGGATGGCTTGTTCTGCGAATCCAAGAGCCAGGTGCTTGCAAACAGCTGCGGCTTCGTAAAGGGTCCAGCCGTCTGGACATATGCTACCCCAAGTATTGTTGTAGTAGATCTGTGAACATTAGTATTTTATTTAAATACAGGACAGACCTCTGTTTAGTTATACAATAGCCTAACAAACCTTTCCATATAATCGCCCGGGGGTTAGTAGCGTTCCCAGGTCTCTAAAAGCGCTCGAGAACGAGTGTTGATTATACCCACCATCCCCACAAAAAATTATGTATTTTGTTATGATATTGTTTTATGTTATATGATAAGTAAGAGATAAAGAAAACAATCTATAGGTTCTATAATATAATGAAAAATATATAAGAAATGGGTCGTGGGTATGTTCGTGCCATACTAGATTAATGATTTTGGTCACTATCACTATCCAGAGAAGACTGGCACACACACAAGACTGGCGGTTGGAGCGAGGTTCGATAACAATACCTCAGCGGTCGGTAGTCAGCGATCAAAACAATCAGAATGGAATCCAGCAACAAGTGTTTAACCCCAGCCGGAGTTTTAACACAGCACACAATTATAATTTCACAGTAGATGAACACACGAAACATTTTTTAAACGAACGATTAAAAGGTTTTAAGTATTAAATATTAGTAATAATCACTATTGAATTCGTATGCAGGAGGTATTTTGATAATTAATAGTCGTCTTGTATTGTACAATACTAAAATACTATTGTAAATTCTTCCATCGTGGTTATACTTTCTACTCTAAACTGTATTATAATAGTATATTTATTATTTACTGCTGCTTACGTAAGACATTGATTATTTGTATCATCTTATGTGTAGATGTAAGACTGAGAGTATATAAATAAATTTTATTTTTACCTCAACTCGGCCTTCATTGTTATTCTTTCCACCAACTAATCTGACACTTGCAGTCCTCACATCCAAAACTTCGTGCAAATGTTTAAACGGACTTCGTCTGGTTGTTGAATCCGCAAGGAATGTTTCATCACCATTTTTCTGAACACATCTGACTCCAGCTGCTTCACTTAAGTTGCAGTCTGACGATCCCCATCCGGTGAAGATGCATTGAGCAAGGTTGGTTTCATCACCCTCGCATACAACATCATCCATCCAGTATTTGGCTAAGATTTTCGATTAAATGTTAATTTCGCAAAATTACATTTAGTAATTACTTTATTCTAAGAGATGTCGATTTAAACGATATTATGGTTTTCCGTCATTGTCTATTCGCAAGACTTCCTAATAAACATTTACGCAGGAGTTTTACTCGATGGGATTCAGGATCATATTCGTATAATTTAAGCTACATTAGTTCTGTGTATAACAATTATAGACACTTTTTGGTTGCCTATTGTACCTATTTTGTTATTTCTGAAGCTAGGCAGTACTTTAGCGGAAACATTTAGTGGATATTGCTTTTAACTGGTCAAAAGACTTCTCCCGACATCTACAAGGGCTTAGAATTATAATTTGTGTGCTATTCGTCCTGAAGTATCATGAAATTAACTACCAGTGTTAGCTTGTGATTTAACCGGGGGTTTGATGCGCATATGTTTCCAATTTGAATCCTATATGCACTAATAATTTATCAAATAACGTGACCAAATAAGTACTGTTAAACCTGTCCATAAATTGCATAATTGTGGGAGTTTATTCATCTAAATTTTAGAAGTTAACCTCGACGCTAACATAATTTAGACTAACCTCCGTTGAGTCCGTGTCTTTGTCAGCAGTGGCATTTTATAGAATGTAATGAAGAAGGATCAAGGTAACATTCTATTCATATTTGTGTATATAGGGACTTTTATTTTTTATTATTTATATTGTAAATATATACTAACCAACAGCTTCACCAAATTGCCCGCCATGCGTGGCCACGCCACTTCTATTAAAGGCTCTACAAATGACTTGAGCGGCAACGTCGTCCCAAGAATCATCGCAAATTGCGCCCCAGCGACCCGCGTGGTAAATATATACGTTGCCTTGTGAGGGCGAAAAATGATGATAATTAATACTTAATATAATATTATAACCAACAAAAAAAACAGTAGTAGCCTATTGATTTAATCGTTATACTTTGCACGGGAATTTGAATATGAATCCACTTCCTTTAATTTTCCGGGTTACGGCTTATTTGATAGTATCACTTGTTTCATTTTAGTAGTGTATTCAGAGTTATGTGAAGTCTGTGAATTATGCTTTATACATAGATGCGAATTAATATTCACCGGTAGACTTTTTTTTATCTCCTATTAATCCGATATTTACAAGCTAATAAAGGAAAATAGTGTACTTTGTCTTTATATTAATGTCTCTCGGTCATCTTCTTATTTCTCCGTACTTGTACATTACGACACCAAAATATGAAGAAAAATAGAGATTATCGTGAAACATTTACTTATTCAGAACATTCACTGGATTACATTTATTAGAGATTTGACAAGCCTATAAGTCCTATTGAAACAATGATAGTACAAAAAAAAGTACTCTAGAAATTGACTTAGTTACATTTGTATGTTTTATCTAAATACAGATTTACAGAGATATATTAACAAATATATATTATTAATAATTTTACCTTCAAATTTTGTAGATCCGCCCACCAATTTAATTCTCCCGTCCATAAACTTTTGTTTATTCAGCAGTTTTTGAATAAATGCGGCTCGGAGTGCACGTTCATTTTCACTTACATCTTTACATAACACTATTACGAATTCCAAAAATATCCATGAGAGTATAATGAACAAATTTATTATGACCTTCATCATTTTCGGATTACGTAATTAATGAAAGCGATCAAATGAAATATGGGACCCAAAATTACCCCTTGTGGCGCCTTTTTAAAAATTGAATTTTTTGATGTTTAGAACTTTAAAGGGACATCCTAATAACGTATTGATATTGCTATCCTTATTTCCGCTTATCACATAATTTTCTTAATGTTTACGTTTAGCACGGAGACAAGACGAAGTTGGAAATCTCTCTTCACGGCAACATATTTGAATAACATAGTCTAGCAAAGCTCTAAAGCAACTGGCGTATGATCGCGTATGAAACAGTTAATTGTGAAGTATTTCTAGTTCAATGTTAAAATAATATAGACAAGCTTGACGTTGTTACTGTAGATTATTTCAGGAGGATGTTATGTTTATTATATTGTTATTATATGCAAACGCAATCGTAGTCGGATGTTTTGAATAAATGTAATTAATGAATCGGGCAAAGCGGGTCTGTTAATGGTGAACGCTAGTGGCAATATATGAGCGTTTCCATGCAAAGGAGAGTAGGCTAAGCTGTCATATCCGGATGTTATCGATAGATATCTATCGTTAAATGTTAGAAGTTGTTGTAGATAATATTGTTGTGTTATGATGTTGTTGATCATAATTCCCTCCATCATTGGAGTAACGTAGTTCACTTTAGGTTTTGTAAATTATAAAAGACCTATCGAGTGGCCACGATGCCAGTATCCAGGGTCCTTTTTACTTAGAACAAATATTTAATGTGCAATTTCAGCCCGGTTACAATATTATTTTAATATAACCATTTCATTTCATTGACTGCATTTTATGTGCGTGTTAGGCACGTGTAAACTTTGTACTCTTATTCAAAGTACTAATCATAGAATTTACAATTGTACTTATTAATGGTACGTTAATAGAATAACGAACAATTGTCCTCTTGTTAATTTTGATCTGTATTGATTACGTATTATAAGTACATTAATAATACGTAGTGGTATAGGTAATAATAGGTATCAATTGATATTCCAAATGAGATTCGTGGATGACCTGTCTAAACAAAATTAGCGTAACCTTCACCCTTCTATCCTTCGTCGAATTTTTGTAAATATTATATTTAATAATTATATTTGCCACGCGTACATATATTTACTTCGATGACGCCAGTAAAATTATTTGTTGTTAATTTTCTTTTAATTCTTATTTGATTTAATTATTTTGTACATACAATATAATTAGGTACAGAAAACAGAAAATATATTTGAAAAATTGGTACAAAATCACTTCTATTCCAGTACGCAACAGAACTGGAAAAGCGGTACAGTGAAGGAAACTTAGTGCGGGCTAAATAA
>PDGT01000028.1:3117926-3159748 GCA_003671415.1 Megathymus violae
CATTACATTACATTACATTACATTACATTACATTACATTACATTACATTACATTACATTACATTACATTACATTACATTACATTACATTACATTACATTATATTATATTATATTATAATACGTTAAATTACTGAGCTTATCGTTAATAAAACAAAATTGTTTCTGAATGGATACTATTTTTAAATCTATGTAAAGATTATTTCCTTAACCGAAATCAGATCGAACTTGTTAGTTTATAACAAAAATGTATAACTCGGCTGTCATTCAAGTTCTTGATAAAAGATGGCACCACATGCACACCTGAATTACACCATAGATTTCTAGATTGTTATTAACATAAATAGTGCTGCCGTCACTACCACGTTGTCAGCTAAGACTGAAGAAGTGAAAGCTCGGTTAATTGCCTCAATACTGTAGCTCAAGTAAGAAATAATGAAAGGTTGGTTTTTAAGGGTGATTCGCCAAACAGCTTTTTTCTTAATAGATAAGAAAAATTCGTAGTTTGAAATTAAAAAAAAAGGTCAGCAAGACTTATGCTTACTCAATCTTAACGAGGATAAAGATCCCTCCCAAACGTCCTCCATCAATCAATCTCACCGGCGGCAATGAACTTTGTGGATAAAACTGGAAATGTAATTGTTTTGGCACGTAGAACAAGGGTGTGAAGAAACGGTATGCGTTGAATTCTGTACCGAATTTACAATACAAATATTCTTATAAAACACAACAATAATATGTGTAGGAAATAAAGCGATCATTTACAAACAACTAATGCAGTAATTCACGATGGAACTGAACGAATTGATGAAATGGGGTAGGAGTGCATATCAATCAACATAATCGATCGATCAAAATAAATAACAAAAAATTATACTTTCATGTCAGCAGTCAATGCAAATATTAAAAAAAGTTTACACACTCTCACACCCACACTGGGGTACCCTGTGTTGCGAGTAGCATAACACACAAATATCACATATCAATACCGCATAACAATCAACCATGATCCAAAAACAAATATTTATCTGTGACAGTCTGCCCGGGA
The DNA here is from genome assembly GCA_003671415.1 of Megathymus violae. Lineage (NCBI taxonomy): Eukaryota > Metazoa > Arthropoda > Insecta > Lepidoptera > Hesperiidae > Megathymus > Megathymus violae. Next base: position 3,118,972 of record PDGT01000028.1, read on the forward strand.
TAAACCAAAACCCAGGACTCATTTCTCCGGCAGACAGGGTCAAGACCAATTTTGCCATGGGGCTTCGAATTAACGATGGATAGATGGTATAAGAGATATACAGATATGATTATAGGTATGTTCCTGAGTTTGATCTTCCGTGAAACCTGGTCTGACGGTCATGATCATCTACTATGGTATGTATACGGACATTTAATGATTGTAGATATAGCTAGATGTAGGATAGGATTGTAGTCAAGAATTAACTTAAAATCTTATAATCTTTACTGTTAATATAATAACAATGAATTTCCGCAAAGTAACGCCTGATACTATTAATTTTACTATTATCTTTCCAAAGATTATCTAGAAGGAATAAAATAAAATAAGTAAGAACTAAACTGTCGGCATAAAGTGCACAGGAATGCTCCCATAATACTTCTGTTGTCCTTAGTATACGATTGGTCTGAGGTATATGTATATTTCAACGAATATCGGTAACTATCGAAAACCATTCTGTTTGTTTTGTATCCAAATTCGTGTTTGGTTCAATTGTCGAATAGAATATTAAACTCTCTTCTGAAGCTTGGTTTGTCATTGAGTAAATGTCATTACTTACTTGTGATATCATATCTACATTTAGAGACATTTATTTTCTCAAAAGATGTACATTTAAATCACTTATAGAGACAATTACAAAAAAATTAGTAATAAAAGTAAATCGTATAGGCGTATATACTAATACGACGATAGTTTGTGTTATTATTAAGTCATTAATATTATTTATTACTGGTATTATTATCTTTCCGTGAAGCCTGCCTGGCTAGCTACCACCCTCCTGCTTGAGTCAGCCGCCAAACGACTCGTCGTGTTCCGGCTGGGGGCTTGAGAGCCAGTACATTCTTTCTTACCTTCTTCTCATTTCCTGGCCGACAACGCATTAGTGATACCTTTGGTTTTGCTGATGTCCGTGGGCAACGGTGACCACTTACAATCAGGTGGCTCGTCGGCTCGTTTATCGGCTTTAAATATAAAAAAAAGTTAGAGTAACCTAATAATATCAATTCAGTGCAAACAAGTATGATTATTTTGCGAAGTAACATAGGGTAGTGTAAAAAATTGTTTGTAAATAAAAACAAAAATAGTGCGTGTACAAACTAAGCAGGCATATCTAGTAAGTATCTGTGGTGGACTTGTCAACGACTGGCTTAATGGCGTTGGATGTTTTCCGTCGAACATCACTACTCTTTTACTGCGTATAGGTAATCCATCTCTTTCATGGATTTGAAAGATGTAACCTGTAGTGGCAATGTGCTGGCTACATTTGCTGTAGTTCCGATAACAAGTGTTGATACCAAACTTACCTAAACGATTGCTTAGGACAGAAAGATAGACACATCTTTTACAACTATGGTATCTTTATAATGAAATAACAAAATTATTTAATACTAACAAGGTTTCTTAAAATATTTTATGACATGTTTTCAAATACTTATATGCTTATTTTGAGAGTGTGGGAAACTTTATCTAGATGTTTTAAATTTGAATAGTATTAATGTTCTATCGCAGCTATCCATTAGGACAGCTATTCTGGAAATATTCCTATGTAAATGGAGTGATGCCAGCTATAAAAGTCCATAATGCTTATAGAAAATTCTTGGATTTTGTTATAGCCAAAATTTAGAAATAAAGAAACATGTCGTTTTGTTATTTACGAAATATTAGATAAATATCGTTATTACACAGTTAGTATCAGTAAGAAATTGGTTAAAAAAGTAGGGACCTTCTATTTAATTCTTCTCTTGTCCCCTTCTTCATTGATATAACTTATCTAGTTGAGTTTTATATTGTGTATTTTTGCGAGTGATTGTTGCGAGTGTTAGTTATTTAAAAACTAACGTTATGTTATGAATACTAATCTGGTTACTTTCTCATACTCGTAAGTTTCTGAAATAATAACTAAAAACACATTTTCAATTAAATCCTCACGTCTTTGCGTCTATTTGCGATAATTTACCGAAGCGTCAAAAGGTACATCACTCATGAGTGAATGTGTAAATGTTTGTTGCTGTAGTTTTCCTGTTGATCATCATGCGACTCCTATCTATATATAGATAAACAAAGACAATACAGTTCAATTCATATTCTTGTCTTGTTTGTCAACTATTTTTGTTTGGTAGCTAAAGAAAATTTAGTGTCATCGATTAAACAAATTTAGAAACAGATCCTTTCAATAATTATGCTTAAATTTCAACCTCCAGGAAAATTCTTTTTTTCTTAATCGTTACATTATTCAATACATATTTAGTCATTTTTTGTTCGTATCAAAAACGATTCTTTAATTTCTCTCGTTTCTGTCCGTGTCATAACTTACCGAAGGGTCGAAAGCAATCACGCGTGAGATTCCTCATGCACCATCGCATGTGATGAAATCACAATCTATACCAATGGCACTGTGATCTCTTTAACAGCACCTATTTATTTCGGTAGCAGTGGTAGCGGACTGGTCTAAACATTGGTCTCAGAAGCGCTGAGTTCGAAAACCACGTACAAATTTTTCGCATGATGTGTGTTTTGTTTTGGGGAAGGAAAATGTGACGAAATTTGCATATCGGAGAGTTTTCCCCGACGGTCGCAAAGGTTATAAGTCTAAGAGTCCACACTCAATCAGTGTGGTGAGCGATGGCCATTATAAGTAGTGGGACAGTTAAGGGTCGTGACAAATAGTCAGGTGGCTCTTTAAAGGTTTCTTTTTCTATAATATCTCCAAAACAATAAAATTCGATCGATAGATAAATGTGATTGGAACTGCCAACCCTTGCATTAGTGGCAAGCTTAAATAAGTAAACAATTAATAAACGCCCACCAGTCTATGTTAACTTTTGTGGTTTCGAAAATGTGATCGGAGCTTTCAATCCTTGTATTAGGGCCAAGCGTAAGAAAATAAAGAATTAATAATCAGGTACCAATCTTAGTAGACCTCTGTGGTAATCTTGTGTGACCAATAGCCTGGTTTGCCGTTTCAGTTACTACACATAAAAGAGTGGTAAATTGTAACTGATATTGTGTATCAACATAATACAGGATGCAGTCGTCAACTGCTTCATTACAAGATTAAAATTATGACATACTTATCGTCACTAAAATGCAACAAGTTAAAAAACACGTACGACATGATACAAATTTAAATCTTCTTTGCATTGTACAGCCTAGTAAAGATTTATTTTCTTTCTTCATTCCTTACTTATTTTGCCTTAAAACAGAGACATTTCGATTTTGTGTTCGCAATAAAGTCATTAGCGAAACCGACCAACGCTACTCAGTTGATCTTACTTACCTTCACGATGTAAGTTTTTGTTGGCGTTTCGGCTACATCACTGAGAATTCCGTATTCTTCTCACGACTATTCATTCTTCATTTATTTTTTATTTGTTTGGTTCAGATTAATAGACACAGGAGTTTTACCTTTTTCTTAATTTATATCTGACGCACCAGCGATTTCATCAAGCGATGCCTACAATGATATTGCCAACGTTAAAAATATTTTGCGGTTGATTTTTAGAAGGCATCTGGCAATAAAATAGCCCCACTTTATTTATACACTACCGTCGATATTATTATTAGTATTAGTATATTAAATGAACACCTACTAATATTATTTATATTACTATCTCTTAAACTCCACTGTTGGAAATAGGCCTAATCGAGACCACGCCGATCATGGGCCCTTTGAATTTAATGACTTCCCGCTCTTCTCTACTTGTAGTAAGGGTAATTATTATTATTATGGTAAACGTAACTATAATCAAGGGTAACATAACTCATAAACCTTATCATTATGATGATGAATGCAAAGAAAATGGAATTAAAAATATCCTTGTACAAACGTGTGGCTATTACTGCTAGCTTAAAATTATCTGTGCATGAATTATACAAAGATGAAACCCTTAAGAATAATCCTGTATGTAGAACAACATACTAATATCTTTACAATGTTATTTTATAAATATATGGTATTTGTAAATTTATGTCACAAAAGAGGATAGCAAGGGTATCGAACAGCTTATAAAAGGTTAAAATTTAAAAAACAAATTGGCGTGAACAAACAATTTATAAGCATAGTAAGGAAGGAATCGTATATCTAAAGTGACGGATATCCGAAAAGTATTTTTTTAATTTTAAATAGTAATAATAATATATTTATTTTGAAACAAAAACATGCAGGCACAAAGATACATGTGAGAAACGATGATCCTGCATAAGTATAAACTGTGTTGCAGTGATCAACGCCCTCCATTAAAGGAGATGAACACAGCTCCTTATAACAACTTAAGTGAGTAAATGTTACAAAGTTAAATGGTAATTTAAAATAAAAACAAAGTATAATTATAAAAACATGTCATGCAATTACTGATTGTGTTCATACATGTGTGTGACTGTACGCGCGTGTTTTTTTTTACATAAAATAAGTTAATGTACTATTAAATACTGATGTTATTAAAAAGATTTTACAAGATCCTCTATGTCCTCGTAGGAAAGTGTTTAAAGCCAATTTATACATGTATACGGTAAATGAGAATACCATGTACGTTGATGGTTAAATTGACATTACAACAAATGGTCATGTAATAAAACGAAAGACAAATATAATTATGTTGTTGCATTGATCCTTTTTTTCGTGTTTCGGTAAACTCATTATGTTACGGATTGTGAGGACTGCGGTGCATTGGCTCATGTAAGTGTAGTTTACTACAGTATACTGCAAACGATAACAAAAGGATGCTTGTAACAACTTTAAAATGCATCTCGTTGGTAAATTGTGGTTTGGTCAATTTTACACTGTTTTTAACATCTTTATAGAGAGCTTTATGATGTGGAAATTTTCTCAATGTGTCCTACATATTTAAACTTATCCAAGTTAGCTTTAATCTCAAATGTGCATATATATATGTAACTTAAAAAATTTAAGATTTGCAGGATGCGAAATGCTTTTGGATTCGGACATGGTTTAACAAACACTTTGTGAACAGTAAGCTAAGCCATCGCTTCTACAAATCCCCATCATGGGTGGTTATAGTAGTTACGGAAGAAGAAAGGGCAAGAATTTTCTTGCTTTCTTGTCTTTAAAATAAACATCCACTTCGTAACTTTTCGTTTTAGATTTTCTTTTGATATGAGTTTTAAATTAACCTTACGACAGTTCCTTCAATCTTGACTTGGGTAAAACAGGGGACAAGCGAACAGACTGACATACAGAGACACGAGTGATCTTACAAGTATAAGATTTTCATTGTTTTATCGGATGTATGAAATCCGAAGCAAATAAATATATTATTGCATAACACCATTGATAATATAAGCAGTGTACAATTTCTTAACTATTTAGATTAAAAATACATAATAATTATATATACAAATATCCTTTATTGCACACCATTAGATTACATAAAATTATGAAGATATAAAACTTAAGGTTGAAGAGGCGGACTTCTCACTTGTTACCGATTTCTTCTAGACAACATACAGAGTTATTTACAATAAGAGTTAATGTTAAGGGAGAGAGGAGTAGGGGTGTATCATTATATATTTGTAACTGTATATGTCAACAGCAACTAATGACGTACAAGCAATCATTGAAAATGATTAAATACTTTGAAGAGATTGGGATCATAACGAAAACGTAGATACACTTTTGTAATAAGAAGATTAGAAGATTTATGTGAAATAATACAGAATTTTGATTATACAATTACATTTAGTTTATTCATATTTCATTTCATATTGCAATCATAACATCAACAAGCATAAAGAAAAATTACTTTAATTAATGAATAATTTTTTTTGTCTACTGCGTAAAATTGTAAGTTAATTAATTATCTGGTCAGTGATTAACCAGTTGTCTAACACCGTTAGTCAACTAGATAAATGGTATTTTCCTAGCCTTAACTCTTATGGCGCATAAAATAAGAGGTTCATAACTTTAATAATAACATTGCTGTTAAAATAGTTGATAACTTCATCAAACACATATTGATATGCTTACTTCAGGTAAATTTCAAGTCTATTATTTATAGTAACAATTAAACTAATGGGATTGAATGGAATATATTTTTTTAAACTTTAATGTAGCTTTGTCGTAGATATAGAGTTCAAAAGATATTTGTTTGGAATTTTTGTCTGTCGTGATACTTGGCATTTTAGTAGCTTATATTATGGTTCATAACCCAGGATACTTTTCATCCCAGAAAATGGACTTATTCCTGCGAAAATTTCCAAAGCGAAGAGAGAGTTCGTATTATTGACATAAAAACACTAGGATTTCTTACGTTGTACTAAGTAAAAAATGATATGTTTGTGCTGCAGTATATTATATTGAACGGTACCCAGTTCAGCTTATTGTACCTTGGTTTTGTTTAGAAAACCTTAGCGCTCGTTTTCAGCAGGGGCCCTACTTAGATTAGGATAGACAGCGCGTAATTGCATTCGTTTTCAGCAGGGGCCCTACAGGATAGACAGCGCGTAATTGCATAATTCATAGAAGCTAATACGTAAAATGATATTGAAATTACTAATATATTTTAAAATTATAATATATTTATTGATATTTATAAATAAATAATGGGTGAGGTAACACATAAATTTAAAGTTAGTAAACTGTGAATACCCCTTGCACTGCACTACAGAGCACATGCACTGCTCATACAGAAAAAAAGGATTTTATTTAAGCATTAGTAACACAAATATTACTATACCCTATTACACTGTGTACAAAGAAAGTACATAAATAGTGAATGAATATAAATCTCAGCCAGAAATAAAAATCAAACATGACCCTCGCCAATGAAAAAGAAATGCAATGAATAAAAATGGATTTGTCAGCAATACACTATTCATCTCCTGCAGAACTGCCCCTTATGCTGTTACAATAGAATTCATTTTATACATCCATTAGGGACTTATGATCTTATTCAGTTGGATAATGATTTATCTCAGCAAATGAAACACGTATTGTTAAAATGACATCGTGATTAATTGGTACTACGTGATTTTAGTTTCTTGGGTCATTGATCAACAGCCTTGTAGTAGGGGGAAATAAATTATATTACAGATGTTGACATATGTGATATTGCTTCGTATTAAATAGCTCTGTTTTAGATGTGTATATGGAGCTCTGTATATCCTCGAGTATACGTGCTATCGTAGACAAATAATTCAGAACGGTCGCATAGTAAAATAAGTCAAATAAATTAGACTATATGGCACAAAAAACTATTGAGCCGGTGTTAATAAGATTATTTATAAAATTTTCGTAAACTGTACATTTTTAAAGATTTCTCAATTTGAAGTGTACGATCGTGGGTAAGGGTGGGGTACGACCTCGCCTTTGAATGCGCCTGCTCGAGAAGATGGCTTCGTTCTCAAAGAAGCGTTTAAACCTTTTTCGATTGTAAAGTTGCAGATTATATCAAGTTGAGTCACTGCTTTTTTCTTAACCGGCAATGATATTCCTGGTATTACATGTGATGGCGGCATTCACTAACCATCTCATGGTAAGTTTGTGAAAAAAAATCTGGAAAAAAAATCTGATCGTAATTAAACCTTTAGTTTTAGCAGACGCTTTATAATTTTTTCCAAATGTCATATATTTAAACCTTTCTCGTGGGTCAGTCTATTTAGTATATATTAGTATTTGAGATTATCGCATTCAGATAGACAGATGGAGAATTTGTTTTATATTATGCTTTAGACCGTCTGAAATAAAGCACGTTTCAAATGGTAAAATAAATAGGTGCCATAGTTCTGGAGATTACTTTTTGCATAAACATACACTCATAAAATCGCACTCTTTCCCTTATAATATTAGTATAGATGACAATCATGGGAAATGACGACATGTCATAAGTTGTCGAAAATATTCTGATATCAAAGATATAACACAATTTTTATTTTGTGTTGATTAAAAATTAATAGTGTTCAATTTACAACGATGACAGCACAGTCTAGTACCTTCAAAACAGAGGCGTCTCTGTTCATAGCCAAAAGGAGTCCGTTCATCATGACTCAGACTTTTCAGAATGTATCCTTGGAATATACCGACCGCCTTCCAAGTATTAGGAGTAGAAGTTACCTCGAATGTTAACTGCGGGCGGTTCAATGAGTCCAAGGCCAAAGCAGCTGCAAGGAATCAAGGTGTTCTAAGGAAGGCACGGCGTTACTTCGCAGCGGAACAACTTTTCACCTTATATAATAAACCACCAGTTCGACCATTTGTGGAGTACTGCTTTCTCGTTAGGGCTGGGGTTGCCAAATTTCACCTGTCAGCATTGGACTCGATGGAGAGGTGTGCAAAGAGGCTTATTGGTTTCCTAGAAATGGTTGCGTTCAGAGCCTCTGTTTCTTGTGGAGTAGCCAAGCTCTTGGTATTCGATAAGATACATTTTGGTTGGAGAGCGTGCGCCGGAATTACACAATCTAAATCCTTCATTTGCCTTCCACTATCGAACGACACCACACACGATGATTATAAATCCTTTCGTGGCATTAAATCCCTCCGATATTGACGAGGCGATTTGCTTCGTCATTTGTAATGCGTATCGCGAACGATTGGAATAGTCTGCCCGCATCGGTGTTTCCATTCCATTATAGTTTGAATGACTTCAAGGCAAGAGTGAATAGGCTTTTTCTAAGTTATTGCGCCTTACTATCTAGGGCTTCATCGCCACTTACCGTCAGATGGTATTGTAGTTGACTTAGAATAAAAAATACGAATATTGAAACTAATGAAACCGAATGTGTGGACTAAATATTTATTGAAGATTTTAACGTATATAGAGGTCAAAACATATTTTTTTGGAATTGTTATTCGTCTGTCTGTTCATGTGTAACAGAAACCATTGAACAGATGTGAATCACAATTAGCATGTTCGTAATTTACTAGGTCATAATATAGAATACTTGTCATCTCGGAGATGGATCTAATACTAGTCTGTTAAACCTTTTTATTAACCATTCTATTAAAAGGGTAGTAAATAAAACTTTAGCTTCTTGGCTGCAGCTATTCTTGTAAATGGAAAGGTTTCTAATTTATACTAGAACAATCCATCACAACACAATGCGGGTGCTATTTGTAAGTAAGGCGCAGGTTTACTGAAGCGAAGCGAGGGTGGACGGTTAATTATTAATATAAATTGTAAAACGCGGGTCTTTGAACTGAAAATAAATTATTTTTGAAATACATATCTTATCTTTAAGTAATGTTCTAACTACACAGACACCGCGAATTGAATCTATACGCAACGAACTGTGGTTTGTGGTGTCGTGTATATTTTTATCATAAAAGGTACCAAAGTACAAGTATGTGAATTTTTCAGCGTTATTTAATTTTAATTAAATTTTTTGTACGTGTGTTTTTTGACTAGTTGGGATTTGTTGTTGGTCAATATCTCGGCGTTTTGTTGTTGGCGAATATCAAACAATCAAGGGTCCTACAATGGATAACCTACATAGGCTCTATGTCAGGCTTAGTGCGACAATTTAAAAACTACGATAAGATTTTGCATGGATTTTTACCAATATATAGTGATTCACAAGGAGGAAAGTTTTTTTTCATAATTAATGTTTAATCTCTTGATTATTACGAATTAAATCGGAAAAACTATATGAATCTGAATATTCGATTCTATTACATTCCCATGCTAAGTAGTCGTATATTACTTTACCTGAACTTGATGGTTATTTATTTTTTACAGTATCTTATTAACTCAAACATGCCTGTAACGTAAAGATTTTGTTTAAAAATTATATAAAAAAAATATTTTTTATTTTCAAACACAAATTCTTAAATGTATGACTTATTGATAGCGTAGGTTGAATATGTAGCGAAATCAGTCGTGAGACGCGCCTGCCTCTGCGCTCACCGCTCGCAGGCAGTCGTCTGCAATACGCCTAACACTCATTTCTATTACGTGATTAATATCCGCAATGAAGTGATGTCTCCCAAAATGATTTATTATCTGATGTAAATACGTTACATAATCACCCACCACATACGTATCAGCACAAACCTGTTCTTTGGCAAAGCTAGACACTTGAATTCAAGCCAACCTTCACTGCTCCTGGTGCACCCTGGCGACTAACTGACAAGGTGTCAGGTTTTCTTTTAAAGTAACTTGTTGCTATCTATTATCTATTCTAAGCCGGATGGCACATATTTACGGAGATACGGTTAAAAGGTGTTAGGTCGCTTCTTTTCGGTCGATACCCTTTTTAAGCCTGATGGTACGCTGTTATGGCTTAATAGCCTAGCTACGAGTTTTTATCTTTAAATCGACAATGAATACCTTTTGAACATATTATGGTTGCAGTGCTGGATAGATAGTTTACAAACTGGATTACTGTCTAAAAACACATTAGTATTTGACATATATTTATGTTGGATATTCATTATATTAATACACAGTAATTTACTATGACACTATTTTCTTCACGCCATCAATACTTTTACATAACACCAATCTTCTAACGATACTGCTCACAATAATTTCTGGGCAGAGCTTCGCCTTTTAAGAGCTACAGTAGACTGCATATTGAAACATGGTAGCGAGTAGAAGATTGACAGGTATATCAGGTAAGGAGCCGTAGCTAACTACCCTACTTTTAAATGACTACCCTCCTTAATGAGGGCGACAACATGTCCAAAGCCCGGTCTGGTTATAAGTGGAAGTAATAAATTTGCGTTATCATGCCCGCAGATATATGCATTTTATCATCATGCCATTAATCATTTTATAGAACGGCCTTCAAACTTCATTTTAAAAGATTTCTCTTGCCATATATCATAATAATATACTCAGTGGAGCAGATAAAATCCCATTTTTCACATGATAGACACTATAAAAAATTCGTAGTACCACAGCGCATGGAACTGTTTTATACAATCGGCCAATGGAGTCCAGACAGGCCAGTGAGGGGCGTGCGGAGTGGACCAAGTTCCGGGAACACAAAAGGGGAAAAGAAGTGCATTGTAAAATTGTACTGATTAACCACAAAGATCTGACATTTTACATAATTAGTAGACGATATCGGATTTTCTCCCGATATCAAAGACGCTGAATCTTTGTAAGTTTTTAGCCTGTGGTAGTATTTTGTATTGAAACGATGAGTCGCACAAAGTATGAAAGGAGTACTCATAATTTGTAAAGGAAGCGAATCAGCATCTTACGTACAATTTGTACCGCAGATTGACAACATACCGGATGTTGAAAACTATTTTTGGGGTTAATTTACGCAATAAGGTTTTTAAGAGATTCTTAGGGTGTGAGCATCTACGTTACAATCTTCAAAACAATAAACTTATTCAAAGTCAGTCGCTCGTATGCTTATGTTGGGAACTGAAATGAATCACCTAAATTTTAGTGTTTTGCTAACTCTGAGAAATTTTCTTTTATATTACGAACATAATGATAACGAAGGATGACCGTATGTTGTGGTTTTATATTCCGTCACACAGAATTATCGTGCTATTTTGTTTCTTAATTCTCTAATACATATATGATAGTATATATTGCTAGAGTGTATATAGTACTGAAGGGCATTAGATTACGCCACGTCGTGCCAAATCTGATTTAGACGTCAAAATCTGCCAATGAAAGACGCTCTCTCCAACGCTATGTCCATTTTATTGCTAATCGATCATTATCGATTTTTAATGGTGGAATAGTTTTAATTACTGTGTTTTATGATTTATTTCGTGATAAGTCTATAATTTCGGTTGTTATATAGTTATGACAAATGGTGTGAATATTGTGAAGTTAAAATATTTCGTCTTGTAATAAAGTTTTTTTTAAGACGATTATTTTTTCGCTCCTAATAATATTATAATTGATGATTTTGAATACCTTGTCCAATATATATAACTACTGTGCTGTGTTAATTATTTTACTGTGGAAAGTCTTTAATTTATAATTACAGTTCAATAACATAAACAGTGAGAAAATAAATATAAATGAATGAGGAGTGACGTAAACGCAGCGTTTTTAATGTTAACAGCTAATAAAAGTGTTTGTACTCACCATAGCCAGTCAATATATTTATAGTAATTTAGTATTGATTAATAGAAATTTTAATATGTAAAGCAGAAAAGTGATACACACAATCGTGAAACAAGAAATATAATTTGGATACGTCTTCATATCGCTTTCAAAAGGTTCACCGTTCTTTTATGGGGCTTGGAGTTCGTTTTTACAATAAAATTTCAAATTTGATACGTGAGTTACCTTTTGGAAATGGTAAATAAATAGGTAAAGGATATTATGGTATAGAAGATGAATATATTAATGACAAGGACGCCTAAAAAGAATAGTTTTGAAACCAGTTCCGCGCAGGTTAAACTTACTTTGTAATTGGCATGTTTTGATTTAAAAGATGAAAGCTGAGGAATTTCTTTCGCCATTTCTTCTCCTCAATGTTAAAGCACCTTTTCGAACCGGTAGTAGAAGCAAAAAATTACGTGCATAAGTGTATTTACAGAATACCTAAATTGTAAAATGATTTTGAATTTGAATTTGGGGTCAAAAAGAAATGAGAAATCCGCTTGTGACTGACTCTCCGGCAGTGTAACAAAGTTTTGGTTAAAAGAATTTCAAAGTTGATCCAAGAAAGAGTGTGGTAGCTGACTAGATTGGTATGGAACCGTACCAATATACACGAGTTAATATTCGACGTATTCATGGCATTTCGTATTTACTTCGTTTTTACTTCATGTGGACGCTCCAAAACTCGTAAGATACACAACAGCACATTTCAGATAGATGATACTGTGGCTGGAGCTTCATTATTTATTACTATATAAATAGGATAAGAAGTGTCCGCGTAAAAAGTATTCGATACGTAAATGAATAGATTATGGTCTAGCCTACAGCGTTAAGCCTGTACTCACACATGTAATAATATCATTGTATCATAGTTAATTTAAGCATATACTGGGGTTAATTTATCTTTATAATAACCACTGAATATGTTCACCAATTGAAGTAAATAGCCTAATGACTTAAATTGCGGTGTCTCACGGCATATCTTATAAAGCAATTACTGCGAAACCAGAATAAATTTTAAGTGTTTGCATTCAATGAGGGTAAGTATCTCTAAAGTGTGTTTTGTTAAGTCTTCCCTACTTAGTACTCCGTTGTAAAATATTAAAGGCTCATTCCACAATTCCCTGTACATACCTTGCGACAATGCTTGAATTGCAAAATAATCTCATAACTTATTCATTATAAATTGAAACAGCTGGGCGTCGCTCTTCTCTTTTTGTACGTTAATAGCCGGCAGACGAGCAGACGAGCCACCTGATGGTAAGTGGTCACCGTCACCCATGGACATCAGCAAGACCAAAGGTATCACTGATGCGTTGTCGGCCAGGAATTGAGAAGAAGGTAAGAAGAAAGTACTGAGTCTCGAGCCCCCAACGGTAACACGACGAGTCGTTTGGCGGCTGACTCAAGCAGGAGGGTGGCAGGTAGGTTTCGCGGAAAAAAACACCCATACCAATAATAATATTAATGACTCAATAATAATACTGATAATATAATCTTTACGTAAAGTCCTACCACCAAGCAGGCTGGATTCTGTCGCATCATACGACACCCTGTTCTGCCAGCGGCCAACTAGAAGATGTGCTCACGGTTTGGGTACTTTCCGGTATTCAATAAAAGAGCGCAACCTAGTTAGATACATATATACCTATACCTGCTACCTAATAACTCTTTATAATTTTTTACATTGTTTGCATGAACAGGTTAAAGTTTTCAACATTGCATGGATTGTGAATAATAAAATATAATAAAGAAAGGACGAATTACTCAAAGGAGTGTAAAAGACATTTTTACTATAGATATAATTATAGGTATATAATATCTAGATACATCTGTTTGAAAAGTTTCACTTCATTAAATCAATTTAAAGAGTCACATTATCTGAGAGAAATACATTCATTGTATATCTACTTTATTTAATTCAGTTCAAATGACACTTGGGCACAACACTAATTATACCGTTTGTAGAAGAACTCGTTTTGTATGTTCAATGTATTTTTGAACCTTTGTTTCCACTTCCAAACTTTAAGTGATCATATTAAAGAACTGCGTTTTTAGGAAACACACATATGTTAAAACTGCACCAAAAATGGCACAGTAACAGTTGTGACAGCCACTTTTAGTGGATTATATAAAGGCACGAAATTCTGAAAAAAAATAGGAATAATGAAAATACCTTTATTAAAATTCTTTTCGTCTTTCCGAAAGGTTTAGGTACAGAATACGTAATAGTTCTGCTACGTTATATCATTGTTCAGGATAAATGATGGAATAAATTGCGCATATATCTACTTGAGCTTGTTTGATCTATTCTGATATTGTTTTAATATCTATACTTGTATGTTATAAGCAGAAATTTTAGAATTATTCAGATTTTATTGTGTTGTGTTCAGTATTGGGTTGCATACTGAGTCCAAACTTCTTCTGCTGGTGAATCCTGCTGAATATGGACGAGACTATGGCAAACGATATGATGGTAGATTACTTTTCTTGCCTGATTAGCTACCACCCCATTACTGGAATCAACCTCAAAATGTTTGGTTTTCAACGTCGCAGAGGTAGGAATAAGGGCTCTCCCGTTTCTTTCTTGTCTGGCAAAGGGTTGGTGATAGCTTTGGTGTTATTGATACCCATTTGCAGCTGAGAACATTTACTACGAGATGCCGTGTCTCGTTAGAAGCTTTGTGGACTGTTGATTAAAAAAAACAGTATTCAGATATTTTGGTAATTTGTTATTTGCCGAATATTATACATTATTGGATATACAACAAATTTAATACAAATAATTCTCTCCAATACTTTTTGTTACAGAACATTTGATGGTAAGTATAGAAATGTTATAAAGAGAGTGCGAATTTTGTGAGGTTGTATGAATCTTGGATAATCTCTGAAACCATCTTTTTTACAAAAAATAAGTTAATACTTGACAACAATCCCACCTGATGGTAAGTGGTGATAAAGTCTAAGATGGTGAACGCAGCCACAATTAGAAAATTTCTTTTACCATTTGAATATTTTTTTATTCCGGATCATGCATAATTATACATCGCTTAATTGTTCAACCCGAACGAAATTGGGTCAGCCGCTAGTACATGCAAGAAGAGCTTTGCGAATTTTACTCAAGCCTTGGTACGAAGGTTGAAATTTAAACGCCGAAGTTTGAAACACTTTACGAATAAAAGCTCGGTAAAAGCCCACTGTGTTGATCTAGATAACTTAACGTAACGTCCAATATGAGGGCCTTTTACACTTTTAGAATAGAATAATGTTACTTAACTACATGTTACGTTAACCCGCTCGTACTTCGCCCGAGATGCATGTTTTTTCCTTTCAGAAACAGTAATCGTATCCGAAAATGTTGTTATTTGTTTTATCACACATCTATACAATTTCCTTGGTAAATAATTTCTGTTGGGAATAACAGCAGACCGTACAGTAGTTTTTGGTATTTTCGTCTACAGATAAACAATCTACTATGGTTTGTACTAATATAATACGTAATAATAGTCAAACTAAGCCCTCGCTTCAACAAATGTCTATGAAGAGCAGTGTTGAAAGAAGAAGCGGCATAAAACTCCCAAGATATTTTTTTTCTAATTACAGTTATAGATAACATAGAACATGGTTGTTTATAAAAACATGTATGTAGAAAGTATGTTTTTAAAATAATCATTCAGTTTGTTATAAATATTTATATATATAAACTTCGGATAATATAGCAGCCCTGTTAAATCTCGTAGAATTTTATTATACATTTTTATACTTCTGTTCATCAACGAGCCAACCCATTTTGAAGTCTAAAATTTGTTATAATCAATTTAGCCTGATTCCTAGTTTTAATTTTGTTAATATCACTCTTCTTAGCAAAAGTCTCCAATTCAAATTCAAAATAATTTTATCGTTTAGGTATTCAATAAATAAACTGATGTAATTTTTTGCTTGTACTACCGTTTCGGAATGGTGCTTTAACATTGAGGAAAAAAAACGGCGAAAAAAACTCCTCAACACATCTTTTAAAACGACACATGGCAATTACAAAGAGAGTTTAAATATGCACGGAACTGGTTTCGACACTATTATTTCCAGGTGACAAGGAGTCGTTAATATATTCATATATTCACGTAAACCAGTACCAGTAGTTGTATATTCAATTTCATATAAAGCATTTTAAACGAGTCTCTAGTCTTAAGGTTATATATAAAACAAACGAAAAACTGTTTGCACAATAAATGAGACAAATAAAACAGCTTTATGTTTTTAACAACGTAAGCGGTGAAGCTGTTTCAATTGTAATAGAGACCCAATTGTGATAGATCAGTGATAAATCAGATTGTAATAATTACAGACCAATTTCTATTTTACCAACACTTAATAAGGTTTTTGAAAAGATTTTACTAAATCAAATGCTTGAACATTTCAACAGAAATGACTTACTTCACACAGTTGTAGTAGTACAGCTGATGCAGGTGCTACGCTTCTGAAACACATATTTGAGGCCTGGGAGGCATCACAGAACGCTATAGGTGTTTTTTGCAATTTGTTGAAAGCATTTGATTGTGTTGGATACGAATCATTACTTCTTAAGCTTAGTCACTACGGCGTCAAGTACAATGCTCTCAATTTCATTGCATCCTATTTAAAGGGTAGGGTTCAATGTGTTAGTGTAAATGATACCAAATCATCGGGACCATCAATTATAATGGGTGTTCCACAGGGTTCTATCCTAGCGCCGTTCCTTTGTCTGGTTTATATTAACGATTTGCCGTATTCTGTTAGCAAACAAGTGGACATTGTACTCTTTGTTGATGACACGACTCTAATATTTAAGACTGAAAGAAATAAATTAAATTTTGACGATGTAAATAGTGTTTTGTTCCATGTATCCCATAGGTTTACCATAAACAATTCAGTTTTAAACGTCAAAAAAACAATGTGTATAGAGTTTTCAGTACCAAATGTGCAGAAGGTAAGCAAAATCCTTAAATTATGAAACATTGACTATGGAACAATTCACAGTTTTTTTAGGTGTCACCCAAGATAGTAAGCTTCAGTGGGACGCCCATATATCGGTTCTCGCAGGTAAACTTAGTAGACCTGTTTACGCTATTAGGAAGATAAGACTGATTACTGATGTAGAGACAGCTAGACTTGTTTATTTTGTCTATTTTAATATTATTATGTCTTACGGCATCCTAATGTGGGATAAATCAGCGGAAATTGATTTAATGTTTATATTACAGAACAGAGCAAAGTCACGTAAGTCATTCAGAGAAAAATTTAAAGAAATATGTGTACTCACCGTAGCCAGTCAGTATATGTATATATAGTAATTAAGTATTTATTAAAAAAAATACGTATAAGTTGAAAAGTGATACACGTAATCATGAAATAAGAAATATGCATAATTTTGTTACATCTTCATATCGTCTTCAAAAGGCTCAGCGTTCCTTTATGGGGCTTGGAGTTCGTTTTTACAATCAGATTCCTAAGTTGATACGCGAGTTGCTCATCGGAACTTTTAAGCGACGCATTAAAATAAAACTTATAGGCAAAGGATATTATAGTATAGATGAATACATTAATGACAAGGATGCCTGGAAATAATAGTGTAGAAACCAGTTCCGCACAGGTTTAAACTTTTGTAATTACCATGTGTTCTTTAAAATATGTGTTTCTTACGCCGTTTCTTCTCCTCATTGTTAAAGCAGCTTTTAGAACCGGTAGTAGAAGCAAAATCTTATGTAAATAAATGTATTTACAGAATACCTAAATTGTTAAATGATTTTGAATTTCAAATTAATTGCAAGGTAAAAAAATAGTAGAATTAAACCAGTTGCGTTTGGTAGCTGTAACTTCATACACTTAGGTTTTATCTTGTTTAACAATATTTTTTTAGTATTCAACTAATGTAGAGCAGGCGCTTCTTTTCTGGAGCATCAAAAATGTATTAAGGAGGGCGATGTCTGCATCAGTGGTCCTTTTTTCTCTCGAATACATTTCTATTAGTAATAAAAACAATGCCACTTTACGGAAAGGGCGATTGAAACAAAAATTTATGCATATTCCGTGTAGGTAGTATTAAAAATTAAATTCAATAACCTTACTATTATTAATGTAATCCACATTACCATTATTTACGATTTTCTCTATAATGAGCTACCAATCAGTGTGATATATTTCATTTACAATTTTGGATATTTGGTCCATGGTGAGATTATTTTGTAGACAGGGCCATTACCTGCTTGGGGTTGAGGTCGTTTGTTGCAGCACAATACTGTACTGCATGCAAAATAAAGAACTGATTCCAACCATTTACCATCTCGATTTAGATTTGATATACATATCTCTCTACACTATTTTCAGAATACGATACTGGTTACTCGTACAAAAGTTATAAATAATCGAACTCTCGATTTTTGACCCTGAAGTTTTATATCCCTGTGGATTCCTCAAGAGCTTTTTGTGTTTCCTTTTTGACGGGTAAACTTTTGGATCACGTTTGCTTCTTGAAGATCGTATATTATAAAAAATCTTACGATGTGTGGGAATAGATATCGGGAATTTATACAATCCATCGCATGAGCGATTTATGAAAAACTAATGTTTACAAATTAAAATAGTACGCGAAACTACCAGCAAGATTCGCGATATATATATACGCATAACTTTTACATCATAAGAGATCAGGACCAATCTAACTACATATGAAATATTCGTGTACCGCATAACATTTCTCCTGCTCCACGGATCCATCGATCTGACTGAATTCAATCATAAATTATTTTTGCATAAGCTTTTTAACAATAATGGTCTTAGTATTATTTTGGATATTTTACTGATATAATATTTACCTAGTACAATGTCAGAAAAAGACAGATCGGTTTTTGTTTTCTTAAGATTGTAAACGCTGGTAATGGACCAGATAGGAAACGCGTTTCTGTAATAAGTGGCACCATAGCGTGTTACATGATAAGAGAAGCCACCGAGTTGCTAACTTGTTCTCGTGTACTTTTATTCTAAATTGTTAAAATAAATCATGGTTAAAATAAATCATTACATGGTGGTGAGGTGGCAGCGTGCCAGAACGATAAAAACCCCACCCCAGTGGATGAGGACCATCGAAATAAAATAGCTCAGTGACCTGATGCAAAAGAGATCTGTATCCATTGTTCTAAGGGATACATCACAAGCAATAGATATTGGTTAGGATTATAGGATGCAACAAGGCGTTTACTGTTACTTCAAATTCGACAAAAAAAAGGAAGGAAAACTCTCGTCTAGATGTCTGCAATAATATACCACTCAATTTACCTCACTGCGGCATCTCTGTGCCCGAGATCTGCATAATGAACAAGGAGGTTCTTAAAACCTTGCGGTGTCTAGACGTAAAAAAGCCAGTGGTCCGGATGGAATTCCAGGTATTGTAATAAAGGCATGTGCACCCGAGTTATCTCCTGTGTTGACACGTCTGTTCTGCCACCCTCTCAAGACTGGGACAGTGCCTAAGTCTTGGAAGCTTGCCAAAGTACAACCCGTACCTAAAAAAGGTAGTTGTGCCGACCCTAATAACTATCGGCCGATTTCAATTACCTCTATACTCTGTAAGATTATGGAACGTATATTGAATTCGCGTCTCATGGCATACCTAGAACAAAACGATCTCCTCAGCGACCGACAGTACGGATTTCGCCGAAACCGGTCGACTGGGGATCTTTTAGAGTAACTCACTCACTTGTGGGGCGAGGCCCTCGAGAAAAACGGGGAGGCGCTCGCCGTCTCCCTCGATGTCTCGAAAGCTTTCGACAAGGTCTGGCACACTAGCCTGAAAAGCAAGCTTCCAGCGTATGATATTCCCTCTAGTCTTATCGTTTGGATAAAATACTTTCTGAGTGAACGGTTTCTCCGTGTTGTCGTCGATGGTTGTTCGTCGCAATTG
This sequence comes from Megathymus violae, assembly GCA_003671415.1. Lineage (NCBI taxonomy): Eukaryota > Metazoa > Arthropoda > Insecta > Lepidoptera > Hesperiidae > Megathymus > Megathymus violae. Next base: position 3,138,979 of record PDGT01000028.1, read on the forward strand.
ATGGTTACTAACGCCGGAGTTCCTCCGGGGTCCGTTCTGTCCGCTACTCTATTCTTGCTGCACATTAATGATCTGCTCAAGTCCGGTATCTCTGGGTATGCAGATGATAGCACAGTAGTGGAGAGATACCTTCCGAAACCCTGGGCCAGCAGAGATGAAATACAGTCCGAAAGAGAGGCCATGGTGGAACGTATGAGTCTCACACTTTGGGCAGTGTCCGAATGGGGCGATGCCAATCTTGTGAGATTCAACGCAACCAAAACACAAACGTGTCTGTTCAACGCCAAGAGGAGCCCGTTTACCTTGGCTCCTACTTTTTAGAATGTATCCTTGAAATGCACTGACCTTCTTCAATTGTTTGGAGTTGAAGTTTCGTCAAACCTCAACTTTGGTTAGTTAATCGAGTGTAAGGCTAAAGCGGCTGTAAGGAAATTGGGGATCCTTGCAAGGTGAGGCGGTACTTCACACCGAATCAGCTTTTAACTCTGTATAAAGCTCAGGGTACATACAGGTACATACGATGTGGGAGTCTTCAAGAGGAGCGTAAATAGGCTATTATAAGTTATTGTGTTCACCATCTTAGACTTCATCACCACTTACCATCAGGTGGGATGGTTGTCAAGCATTAACTTATTTTATGTAAAAAAAAGCAAGGAAAGTAAAAATAATATATTACAATGTTTAAATAAGTACCCGTTGTATAAGATTAATTAATCTGACGCCAAAAGAGATAATCAGTTAATTGGCTAATCCTAGAGGAATTAAAAGCGAAGGTCACGTTATAGAGATGCAGTTATTCAGCTCTGATGATAAATATAAAAAAATTACAAAAATAACGATCACAGAAAAAAATTATGGAGATAACATTCACAGAAAAGTTTTTGAAATTCAAACTTCGACGTTGTTTCCGTAAGTTTCTATCATAAGCGGTTCCAGAAGAAATTACGGCTACTAACGCTGAAATTTATATTCCCTATGAGCATGTACAGCAGGAAGACTATCGGTCTCTCGATCGGTCGGTTCTACGAGTATATAGAGGTATATTTTGTCCCTGTAGCTAGGGATCAGAATACGAGCTACCGTATCACCTGCGTGTCGTAAGAGGCGACTGAAAGGGGACGTCCGGGGTGGCAGGTAGTAAGAGTGGGAGCTTGAACCATCCGGCTAGCAAATCCGGGAAGAATGACGGTATGTGTGGCCACATACCATCGATAAGATTGGATGGTGCGGGACGGGACATGTTGTCCCTCCCGGGTAGAGCCCGACAGGGATACCGCGCTCAGAGGACTCCGGTTGCGTTCCTATGGAGATCCTGGAGTCCTCTACATAGCGCTGAAGAATTTCAACGTGTAGGTACCTTTTTAAACTTTCCCCCTCGAAAACAAAAAAAAAGTATATCGACAAATTTTCTTTTGTATCTTATATTTACATACGTTCATGGGCATTCCTAATAACAGCGTTGTATTCTTATTTATCTCTGATGATCATTACAATATTATAAAATAATCTAGCAGATAATAGTACAGGAGATGCGCGCTAATCAAGCCGTATAAGCTCCTGTCGGTTACACGTGGAGGAGAGAATCATGCGTGTGACTGTTAGAATTGCCTGAATGGGGTCAACTAAATTTGGACCAATTTAACCCTCTTAAGACGCAAAACTGTTCATTCTCCGCTAAAGAGCCCTATTTGTTAAAGCGCCAATGTTCCAGAATACACCCCTTACCATTATTGAGAACATCGGGATCTTGGGAACTGACATCTGGAGCGAAGTGCGGTACCTGCGTTGGCTCGTCTGCTCGTTTGTCGACTAGTTACTTTAGAAAAAAACCCGATTGACCTAGTGTTGTCATTTAAAAATTACAAAATGCCTGAGAATTAGTAATTAACAATTATTTATCTGGTTCCATTGATCCGAGTTGAGAGACTGGTGGTCTGTTATATCTAATATGGACTTTTGTAAATTAATATTTCATTGTGAATGTTAAAACGTTTATGAAGATATTAAATAATTTTTATTGTGGTTATAGTTGAGGCAGATATTTCTAGACTTAAGGGTTACGTTTATTCTCTGCTTTTACGCTAAAATACCTTTCCCTTAAATCCCTTTTTTATTTTGCTGTTTGGCAATGAATATGGATAGCATAAAAATATAATATAAAAATACATAAGTATAAACAGACCTCGTGATATAACAATAACGCATTAAATTAATTGAAACAGCTGTATTTTGTAATATAATGAAGATTTATAACTAACCCTATTATGGTGTGCTAATTAAAATAGATAAGAGATTTACAACGACCATTAACGGCACAGAAGTGCGCAAGGGTCTCTCGTAACAAATGCTATAATGGTCGTTCTCAATGGCTTGATGGATGAGTTAGTGGTCACTGAATTGTTGTTAGGAAAGGTAGGGTTATAACAATCACTGGTTTTGATTTGACAACCAAATTATAAGGACACAATTCAGTAGTGGCAATGTTTCATGATAATAAAGATGTCAATCTTTGTGATAGCTCAGTGATTTGAACATTGGTCTCCTGCCCGAAAGACTCAAGTTTGCACCTTAAAATTAATTATTACATATTTCGGTGAAGAAAAATATCGTGAGACCCTGCAAACTTTACATTTTAAATAATGTTCTCGAAGGTATGTGAACTTTACCAGCCTGCACTTGATCGACAAAGCGGACTGTGAGAGTCACTGTGAGAGTAGACATGAACCCAGCAATGGGACTGTTATTATAATGATTATAACTCTAAGTGATGGACAGTCAAATACTTATATGATAGGAAAAACAAGAAGACTAGCCAGCAGACGTCAACAGTAACACCAAAAGTATCATAGGGAAAAGTCTACTTTTGAACATAGGCCTCTCTTAAGACACGCCATTGAGAAAGTTTTTGGCTTTTTTTCTGAAAAAAGGACAGAAAAATCCCGATAATGATAATAAAGATGATAATTTGTTCTCCGGTACTGAAATGTTAAAATATTTCACAACGTCAAAACGCAACAGTGAAGGGTAAAATGATAAAATAAGGTGTACCAGCTGTTGGTCTAAAAGCTGATAAATTAGAAAATGTGGATGGTAAGTCAGTTTTTCCGTGTATACAAAATATTAAAATAGTCTACATATTTAACGCTTACAATTTTCGTAGAAAGGTTTTAAAAAACGTCGTAGAATTTTAGTCATGTGCTGATTATTTAAAGTATTGAAGTTAGGGAAAATGAAAATACGGAGGTGGAAATGAATAACTCAAATGAATGTAAAATATTAAATGTATGAGTAATTACACGTTGAAAACAAATGATTTCGTACATCTGATGAAGACAGGTATATACATATATGTATAGAATCATTTGCATATTTGTTTTTAACGGATTTATTCTCACAATGACCACGTATTTACATAAAAACTCATCTACTATAACACGAAGTAAATATAATGCATTAAAAGTTAAACTACGTAATCCGTTCAAAAAATTCCTGTCGTGAACGGTCCCGGAAGAAACGGAAAGAAACCCCCAAGGCGAATTTTCCCAATTGGAAATTGGAATATTACATTGAGATGTTATCTTAACAAGTTATATACCATATCATAATTATATTAACTGCGGCTAACATAATATATTTGTTAAGAAGTCTGTTGCGCCGCTTCTTGTCATCTCATAACTGTCCTGCTGGATTCTTGTCTCACCACACAATTAAGTTGTAAATACCATTACGCTGGAAAAGTGTGAATTTTCGAACACGTTTGAGAAGATTAATAAGAACGCCGGTGTGCAGGTCTCTCCACGATGTTGTCCTTCATGGAAGCAAGTGATCATTTATTTGTTATACGCATTTAATTCTTATTGATTTGGACCCGTCACTCCCACGCAGGATACCAATATTCAAAGCACAAGGTTGGCACTGCTGCTGACTATAAGATATTAGGTGCTGATATTATACGTATTACTCGTATTTATCTAAATTAGCACCGGAACAGAGTGACATTATGTTCATCATGTTCCAAGTCATTTATCAAGTCAGGTCAGTTGTCTATTTTTTCCCTCTCACGGGAGGAGGATGGTGAATGGTCATGCATACCAGCGCACCGGCTACGCTGGTTATGTGCTTACCCACTAAACAACAACCTGAACTGGCTTTGGCCTTGCGGCCTCTAAGCCTTCATCGGAAGCGACCCCTCCTTAGGAGGGAGAGGTGCAGTTCTGTATAGAGGTTTGTTTTTGTAACGCAGTTAAGTCAGTTTTATATAGTGTGTTTGGAGAATAGTCACTTATAGATTAAAGGCTATTGTATACTAATTTTGTCGACTTATGTGCTTTAATAAACACACCAAATCTAAAACTCAAGAGTGACAGCTATTTTCATTTTTATTAGGTCAAAATTGTTCCTTAAAATGCTAAATTTTTTCAATCTAAGAAATTTATAGATTTACAAAAATTTTAGGCTTAAGGAAAACATAGAGGATATCGAATATTATCATAAATTATACTACGTACATAAATTATAGGCAAAACAAGTCAAAGGAAATATTTACATGATAAATCTTACAAAAAAAAACGTTTTTTTACATTATAGAATCTATTGCAAAAGTATCTCAGAAATTGAGGATTTTCTTATGCTTAATCAATCACATTTGAGTTATCAATTTTCAGAGATATTGTCATTTGAAGATACCTTTACCACAGCGCAACCTCATGCGGTCACAGGTACCGGATTGCACGTGCGAGAATTGGCTATTTTATCAAATATGTCCAATTTAAACTGCCTCCCCCCGGGAGTTTGGTTTGGGGTATTTATTAAAGTGCGTATCTCGGCAATAATGCTAATATAATTGGTCGTTAAAGTATCGGTAACCATTCCCCAAACACAGTAAAACAACGTGCACATTAATTGGGGTCCGGAATAGTTATGTTTTGTTTTAATCAAATGAGGGATTTGTCGAGACAAACTACCAATCTAACACACTATTATTATAATATTATCGTTACAAATTTTATTTTATTTATGTTTTAAAATATTTCTATAGAATGTGTACCATAAATTAAAAAAAGAAAATAGCGCATGAAAATATCTTGAAATCACGAAATTCAAGGTGAAATTTTCAACCTTTCATTATATGAATTAAGACCATTGTATGCTTCTGACAATTACATTGAGTCTTGCATACAAATTGGTTTCTGTGCCGAACTGTCGAATGGTCTTAATGACCGAGTGACCTCTGGTATTTAATGGTGGTGGTGTAAGTGTGCTTTCAGTTCTAGTTTGGACTTATTTTTTTCCGAACCTGCTGTATTTCACAAAACTGCCAGCGCATCTATTCAAGCTGTACTGTGGAAATAAACTCACTGCGTCTCATGGCTGTCCTGTTTTACTTGTACGCAAAATTAATCATATTTCGGTAAATAATAAAAATGCAATAAAGTAACATGCCAAGGCAGCGACTATACACAAAGGAATAATAAAAATTGAAACAATTTCACGGATTCATTTAAATGCATCCCAAGTTATAAGAGGGCTATTAACGAGACACCTCACATATTATCAAATGACTTCAAGAAGCTCTTACAAAGCAAAGTTTACACGAACCTAAGTCGAATATTTATGTGTTTGGCTGCCGAGAGTTACAACTTGTTATAGCATGTAAGTATAGATGTATAAAGATTCACACACTCACACCCCATCACTAGGATTCTCTGTGTTACGGGTGACACAAAGGTTTGCCCGGCTGGGATTCAAACCCAAGATCGTTCGGTAGGCAGGGCCATATCAACTGGACTACGGGTTCGTCTAGTAGTAAGTATAGTTTGCTATTTAAATTCTATAATAAAAGCCAAATAATGTGTAAGATTTTATGCTACAAATATACACAAGAATATTTTGCGTTGCCTTCGAAGTTTTAGGTTGGGTTCTGTACAAGTTAGATTACAATAATATTATTTTGGAAAAGTGAATTGAAGTTAATAGTAATTCTTATAGATTTATTTCGCTTACCTGTGATTTTTCTTTTTCTAATTAGTAAGTTCTTGAGGCACAGGAAGGTCAGAAAAGGGCTGCTGGTTATAAAAAAAGTTTTTAACAGTTTATTTAGATTTTGATGAGATATGAGAGAACCATATTAATTAACGTTAATGTCACTATTATTAATTAAAACTTTTATTCCATGGTTTTAATGTCGCCAATTAAGTTTAAGTAATATATAATATTTTTTCCTATGCTAAATAAGTTTCATTATAATTACTATTACATATTTTTTGTCAAATATAGTGTTAAATGATCAAAAACAATATCTGCGGAGATTAGGGAGTATTTGATACTGAAACATATTTACTTTCGTTTGGTATAAAAATATTCACCTTGAAGTGTGTTTTGCTACTCAACATAACTTATACTGTAAAATATATAGCGGGTGGTGTGATTTAATGCAAATAAAACTTATATTCATAGAATATACACAAAAATAAAGAATATACATGTTTTCTTTGAAGAGAACCCTCAATAATACAATCTGAATCATGCATACACTCAAGGGTGAATCGCATCCCTTACTAGTTTGTCGTAAAAGTAATCCCATACCTTGCATACACCCTTACGTATAGGATAAAGTTTAATAAGAAAAATCCTTGAAAATCTCCATAACTCCCACTCCAACTTGAAGAAATATTATTTCGCAGACGAACCGCATTTCCATAAGAACTCTGTTTGTAATATCTTCCTCTGTGATTCAAATGTAATCGTTGAGAGGTTTATTTATGAAGCCATGGCAGCTCGTGAGATACAAATATAAAAAAAAATATGTTTTAGAATTTAAATAATTTAATAAAATATCAGTTTGGTGTTAAAATATGTACTAATATTATACAAAGAGGGTGCGAATTCTCCGGAACAACGACACCTATTTTTTATCATTGCAAGGAACATTATTCCGGATGGATATAGATGGAGATATCACGTATATATACTATTTATAGATTAGGATGGATCGCATTTACGTTATATCAACTGCGATAATTCTTCAATCAGAACAAAGTTAGTGCAGACCTTTGGTTAGTTATAAACTTTATTTATTTGTGAGCTTTTGAAAAGTGTTGAATGTTGACCGTTCTTACGGCTGTGTTTAAGTGGAACACTTGCGTTGCCATGGAGCAGGGATGGTCCCAATCAAGGACTTGGACGGGAAGGGAGCTATATTAATGGTAAAATTCATCATGTTTATCGTTATTACAATCCATAATTTTCCGGTTCAATTCTTTTTTGAAAATGAAAACGGTTGAAGCTTCGTCCGCCACATTCGTTCGTTCATACACTTTGAGAACATTACGGAGAACTCACAGGTGTTCATTATATTTTCCTTCACCGAAGCGCGTGATAATTAATTTGTAATACGTGTATGATTTGAAAAGTTACAGATGTGTGTAAGATTCGAATTTGAGTTTCCCTTGCGAGCGACCAATGTAGAAACCATAAGGCTACCACTGCTATACAATATGATTCTAGTTAATAGGACTTCATTACACAAAAGGTAAGCATTTAATTATATGCATATTTAACTATGAAGTTAATAATTTATAAAATTTTTGTATATTGCTATGTGTGGAAGGTCTGTCAGTATGACGTCTACGATTGTTGGGGCAGCGGATTATGATCTTTATAACTGTCACCTTCGAACTGTGCTTGTCGCAGACTTGAAATTAGTGGTCAATTCGCCTTTCACGGTCTGACAACTTGAATGATGTTATCGTCAGTCCTAGTTCCGAATCGACTGACATATGACGACAGCAAACGCATGACAAAATGACTGATTTCTGTGAGGATGTGATAGTCCCTAATAGTGAATGTTAGTCAAAAACAGTATTGAATAAGCAGTCAGTGTTCTGGGCACTTTTCTACAAGCGGTCTACAAATTTTTGTCCTATCTTACCTAAGGTTAGATTAGATTTGAAAGTAGCTTGATGGCAAAATAGTTTTTTTGGATTATAGACGGCATTACCCGAGAGCGATCTTGTCTACGTGACCAAGTCTACCTCGGTTTACAAAAGACAATCAGAAAGGAGAGGGGTTTAGAAGTACTATCAAACTATATTATGGTTTATAAAATAAATATAATATATAATATATATATAAAATATATATGGTTTTTATTTTAACGTAGACAGGCTGTTATAAACAGAGAACTAAAGATGTTTATTGGAATTTGTGTCTATCTGTCTATCTGTGCACATGTCAAGAGGAACTGCCCAGAAAATAGTTGGCGTTTGTAACTTCATTTATGGAACTTTATCATTATCATCATTATTAGCTAGGACACTTTTATCTCGGGATATAGATCTGTTGCTGGGAAATTGAAATGCAATGTACTATGGACATGTTTGCACTGCTTTCTGCAGTAATTGTAATGAATTAACGTAATTGTAATTCATAGAACCAGAAAAACTGATCCTTAAAACAATAAAGTGGGCAAATATTAAATTTAATTAATGTCTGATAAAAATGGATTAGTTGCGATTATTCATCATCGCCCTTTAATAACCCAGGAGGAAGGTTTTTCTGAAGCGTAACGAGGCCGCTTGCTGCTTGAAAATAAAAAAAAAATTGCAGCAACAACTGAACCTTCGAGATACAGGAGAGCAGAGAAGAGAGAAGGAAAGGATTTTCCGTTACTAATATTAACCATAATATTTAAATTTAATGGTAATTTTTAAATTATCATTACAGTCCCAAGAATAATCCGTAAAAGTTAGTAAACAAATAGCCGCGTTTTATTCGATTCACGTCGCTGCCCTAACACGTACATATTTTTTTTATATTTGTTACTTTAGCTATCTTTTACGTGATAAAATTATTTTTACTAAAGCACTGCGAAGAGTACTTTGTCAAATTGGACAGAATTTCCATAAATCAAGTATTTAGACCAAGTATATTTTTAATATTCATAAACAAGTAATGGTAAGTTTTCACCGCCCGTGTTCATTCGAAATACCATCATCGCCTACCATCGCCTTGACGGTCAGTAAGTAATTCGCTGCCACTACAACTTTCATAGCTACATTTCAAGATACTCCTACCAAAATACTGTTCTAAATTATCATGGTTCATTTTAGCTTAAAAGCAGTAGTTAAGAATTATGCTGCGAAGACCAGTACTAAAGGGACTAAAGTATGTACAGAGCTCAACAACAACGACCTCCAACAGACTTGCAGCTCGGCGCTGTTGCCTTATTATTTAGTCTACGGAGTACACGACCAGAAGGCGTTAATCTGAACTAAAGAATATAGGGGGATTTTAACATACTATAATTGACACTTCATCTATCCATACTCTTTTACAATCAACCGTAAAATACCTAATGGGTTCACGCGGATTATTCTAAAGGGAAGCGAGGGCGGGCAGGATTATGGTACAAGTTAGGGCTAACAGCACTTATTTATTAGAAGAAAAGTACTCAATCCTGTTTTATCTTCAGCTTCTCGTAGTGTTTTCTAGTCTATGACATTTTAGTTGTCATCAAATAGATACCGAAATGATGTATTTGTAGTGACTGGCTGTATAAATAAGCAACCCTATTATTGTTACCCATTGCTGCATTGTTTGCATTTATAAACAACACCTTTGTCATCCGTCTTTCTAACGCCTTTGGATATTATTGCTATTAAATATTTTCATCATATTTGGATTCCCATTAACTATTTAAACCTCATCGACACGCATTCCTATATATTAGTTTGTTAATATTAAACATAATAAAATCAGGACTGAAATCTAAAAATAACAAAAGTAATTAAAATACTGAACATAAAGAATAAAAATCAGTGTTTACTGAATATCACGCGACCTGTCTGCTCGTTTGCCGGCTAATTACTTTAAAAAGCCGTACGTATACATCGGGCTAAAAAGGTCGATTTGTTATGACACCAATACCAAAGTTATAACGCCGTAATCACGAGTTCGATATCGTGTAACCGCAGATTAACGCGATTAATTGCCCCGAATAACTCTGAAGTCAATCAAAAGCAAGCCGTACAGTTACAAACTTGTTTATTACTCGACCTATATTTTGTTTCATAGCTTGAACTTGTGAAATTAGAGAGGTCCGAATAAATGTATCGAACCTCAAGGCTTTTTTCATCAAATTCATTAACTTTTTACCTCTCTATAATTAGTGGCCTGCCCTGAATTCGTCCGAATTGGAAAATTAATTATATTTACACGATATCCGGATTTTTTTTAGATAGCTTTCGGACATTATTTTCTCTCTCTTAATAATATTAGTATAGATATCAACGATTGTATAATGATTAGAAGCCTAGTCCCCCAAATGAAATTTGGAATCCTGTATACGTCTTCAATTTTTAGTATTAGACAAGCGATTATGATGATAGCCTTTTGAAGTACCTAGACCTCGTAGCTTAGTTGGTGTCGGCCAAGAGAGGGGTTCCGGGTACGATTTACGACTAGATCAGACATTCATGTGATAGATCTCTGGGTCTTGAATTGTGTTTTATTTGTACATAAAAAAACTTAATGCTCGACAACAATCCCATTTGATGGTACGTGGTGACGAGGTCTAAGATGTTGAGTGCATTAACTTATAAAAGCCTCCTCACTCTCCTATTTGTCCATGCCGTCAATTAAAACATATTTGTAACAGGTATATTATAATTGGTAATTATGCTTAAATAATAGGTTATTAGATTGAAATAGGAACTACGCGTATCTCTAGGCGTAGAATGTAGATTTCTGGTGGCTCCAGATGCAACAAATTATTGTCCTTATTCGGTTCCAATATCGATAGTCGGTTGGTAGTATCATACGTTTCAAATCTGTCCGCCGTTACATGAAAAAAAGTAAAAACGCTTGAAGATAGTGCACAAAACTTGATCAAGTTTCTTTCTTATTTTGTTCTCTTTTCCTGACCTTCGACGCATCAGTGATACCTTTGGTCTTGCGATGTCCATGGGCGACGGTGACCATTTACCATCTGATGGCTCGTCTGCCCGTTTATCGGCTATTAAAAACAGTTAGAATTCGGGTACCTGGTGAATATTATTCAGTTTCTTCTTTAAAACGGTTGCCAATTATAGGGAACAGGTTTTAACTTCCAACGTTGTTGGCTTACGTTTATTCTGTATTTGTACAGAAACAGGCATGCTATTTGGACACAATGTGAAGGCGTTAATAAGTATTAATGGTTCATCACGCTCGTAGGAGACGTGGCAGCGGAGTGAGGCGTGGGCGGCGGCTACCGTCGGCCGCCGGCGGTGGCTCCATCTACCCGCGTTCCGCTGTTGACGTAGGCAAGAAAGAAAGCGACGCCTTCGTGGCCTTCTTGTACAACAGCGCTTGTTTTCTTTGTGTATGAAATCAGGAAAAAAAATATAAAACACCTGGTAAATAATTGCTATCTGTGAACGTAAAAATTAAGTTTCTAGGAACAAAGTGAGGACGGGTTATTAGTATTCTATACATATTGGACGCACAAATTAATCTCTCTGACAGTTATTATATTATATAGTTTCCTAATTATCTGCTAAAGGACGTTGTCATGTTAGCTCACTCAGTAAGATCTTGTATTTGTCAAGATTAAACTTAGAAAGTTATGTTGAACTTACGTATTAAACATTACACGTGACTACCGAAAATGTTTTGGGATTATCTCAAGTCTCATCCATGTGATTTAACTTTGTCAATGTACGTAATACATATGTTTCGTTATAGTATCTTGCGTCACAGTATGTTCCGACACAGCAGTTTTCCATACAATGAGGCGATCGCTACATTTTTGAATTGTCCAGTCCCTCTTAGACCACGACCTCAATTAAAAAAAAGCGACCGGGCACAGCCCGACGCGAAATTGGTATCCCTTTCCTGGTGGAAAAGGCATCCAGTTAGCGGTACCGCGCTTGGTACAGTCCGCTGTTGTAGTAGGTGCCTCGCCGGGCTCCCATTTGGGGATCCTCGGTGAGGGGCGGCTGCCTAGCAGCATCAAAAAGGTCACCACCACTTGACTTGCGGTGGTCCTGATGGACCACTCTCCCCCAAGGGAGGATTCTCCGGGGCGAAGGGTTGTTGTGCGGGACTTGTTTGCTCCCCAGTACCGCCCTGTCGTCCCCGAGATCCGCAAAATGATGGCGGGCACAGGGAGGCGCGGACGCCCCCGCACCCGCGGGGGAACCCCAACGCCATCCGCTGGAACCCCAATTACCGGACCAGGCACCGAGGAGGAACTGAACGCACCCTCGACCTCAGCCGGAATTACCAGAGGCGGCACAGTGCCGACCACCAAAAAAGTACTGACCAGAGGCGGCACAGTAGGAACAACTGGAGTCAGCCCAAGGCCCAGAGGCGGCACAAAACCGGACGAAGGCGGCACAGTTGCCATAACCGGAGGAACTAGTAGGCCGGCCAGCGGCGGCACAAAGTTGGCCAAAGGCGGCACAATCTATGTAACCGGAAGCGGGAAGCCCGCAATTACCTTTACTAGAAGTACCGGTATATTTACCGGAGGTGTTCAGACTTCCCATTGTTAGAGGACAACTTTAAAGGGGTCCCCGGGGATAATGATGACGTAACGTTAGAGGGCGGCTCCGAGGAGGGAGCTCCGTGGAGGGAGCCGTACGATTGTCGGATATACCGCCACAGTCCCCCAGGGGAATTAAAACACGAAGACCAGTGTCACCCCTGGAGGAAGAGGCACCGGCGAAAATCCAGGCGATCGTGGGTAGTTCGTCGTCGGACTACGAGGACTCCTTTGAGGAGGTCCCGGAGTTAGATGTCGAGGAGCAGGAGGGATCTGGAGACACGGCGATTGCGGGAGTATCTGCCCTCTCAAGGTCACGGACACCATCACCACCTGCCCCATCGCCCCCCATCGTACCAGCCACTCCGGAGGTGGGCAAATTTCGAAGCGCCCGCATTATTACCAGGGCAAAAAATACCGACAGCCGTCTAGTGGCTTCTGTTATAACTACGGCGAAGCCTGACACGGTCTCATTCGCTGCTGCCCTTGCAGCGCCCGCACAGGCGCAACATCATCCATCGGCGACGGCCGCGCCTGCGGGTGCGACCCACGCCCTTCCCAATTCCTGAATCCCCGCTCCTGCGGGGTCTCAGTCGGCAGCAAAGGCCGGATATCCCCCTATCGTGGCAGTGTGCCTCCCGAACTGGACGCGCCATTTCGCCGTATTACGCGACCGATTAGGCCGCGCGCCGAATGCGCGTCCGTTCGGGAGAGGGGTAAGGTTCATTTCCGATAGCGCGGACGAGTTTAGGGTCGTCCAGGCGTACCTGAAGGACCTCTCCGATAAGGATCCGGATGTGTCGTGGTGGTGTTATACACCACAGGAGGAAAGGCCTACCAAGGTGGCCATCTCGGGACTCCCACACGACACAGATCCGGGATTTATCACGGAGGCCCTGAAGGACCTGGGCTTCCCGGCTCGTTTCGCGAAGTACATCCCCGGGAAGAGGGGACGCGCAGGTTGCGTGTTCCATGTACAGCTGGACCGCATGGACCAGCAGCAGCTCAGCCGACTGTACGCAGTCGATGAGCTGCTGTATATGCCGGGGGTAGTTGTCCGGGCATGGACAACTGGCAAGGCGCTGGCTCAATGCCACCGATGCCAAAAGTTTGGACATGCCTCGGCCAACTGTCACCGGCTGCCCAGGTGCGTCCGGTGTGCAGAGGGGCACGCCACTGGCGATTGTCCCTACCCGAAAGGCCGTAAGGTGAAGTGTGCGAACTGCTCGGGGCCGCACACAGCTAACGATAAGCGGTGTGGGGTCCTGAGGAAGATCGCACGCCTAAGGGGGATTACCTTAAAGCCCCCTATCCCGGATCTACCCGTGAGGAATCCCCCTCGTGGCGCTCATGCCACTGAGGGCACCCAATCCACGGCCATTGTGGAGGAGTACGCCACCACCGAAGGCGCGTCGCTGATGGCGCCGGCCAACCTCCCCCGCACCGCTCAGGGGCAACCCAGCGGAGGCGGGAAGGGGAAGGCCAAAAAGAAGAAGAAGAAGAGGGCCCCGAGACGGGATATTCCCGCCTCGGAGGCACCTGTTGCAGTAGAGGCGCTTTCCACCTCTTCAGCGACGCATGCATCCTCGTTGGTGGTGCCCTCTCCGAAGCCACAAAGGCCTAAGAAAACTGAGGCCCCGAGGCGCCAGGGACCGCAGCCAAAGGCCACAAGGTCTGAGGCATTGGAACTGGAGGCCACGGGACCTCAGAAACACCGTAGCCAAGGGCCCCTAGGGACCCGGAGGCTTCAGCCCGTAGAAGCTGCGCCACCGGCGCAGACCACCATTCCCCACCCCATCCCAGCTCCGGCAGCTGCCGAGGCGGCGATAGGCGGACAAGGGAGGCAAGAACCAATGGACCTGGCGGGCCCAACACCTGCCCTAATTACCGAGTCCTTGCTCGCTTTTCGACCCCTACAAGCCCTGGGGATCGACACGCCCGCGGACAAGCTGGTGGCCGCTTTAGCGACCATAAGCGAGTCCCTCGCGGCGTACCCCGAGCTTGTGGGGACGATAAAGCGGGCTGTCGCGGATCTTTTCGGGTTCCAGTATGACAGTACAACTTAAGGTACTGTACTGGAACCCGGGAGGCGTGTCCGGCAGGATCGGCGAATTGCGCACGCTCGTCGCGGGGCAGGACATTCATGTCGTGCTCCTCGGCGAGACGAAATTGCGGCCGGGCCAGAAGTTCCGCCTCCCAAATTACCACGCTTATCGTCGTGACGAATTATCACCGGCCGGCCAAGCCTTTAGGGGTACGGCGGCCTTGGTACGTCACGACGTGATACACGTTGTATTGCCTCCGCCGGCGGACGAGTACACCCGCTCAGTAGGGGTGGAGGTGCGCGTCGCCGACGCGGACATTAAGTTGTACGCCGCCTATCGACCGCCGGGTCAACTCTTTAACCCGAAGGACATCCACACCATCCTCCGGGATGGACCGACCCTCATCGCTGGCGATCTCAACGCTAAGCACACGGCTTGGGGTTCCAGGATCGTCAACGCTTTGGATCGTAAGCTCTATGCCGACGCTGAGGGGCACGGGCACGAGGTGATCGGGCCAGATGCCCCCACCCACGTCCCCACGTCGGATGCGAGCTGTGCGGATGTCCTGGACATAGTTCCCCACAAGGATCTGCCGTGTCCGGTCCATGTGGAGGTGCTGTATGACCTGGACACACAGCACCTCCCCATACTGGTCACGTTTGGCCTGGGGGCAGAATGCGTTTCAATCCCGCGAGTACGCCGCAGGATGGACTGGGAGTGTTTTCAGCGACGCCTTAAAGCGGTTAAATACTATCTGTCGCTCAACACGCCCGAGGGAGTGGAGGCCGCCGCCCAGGTGTTTACCACCGCAGTGCAAACTGCACAGGAGGCGGCCACCACTCAGAGCCGGGTAGAGCCTAGGCGCGCTGAGACGCTCCCCGTCCGCCTGTGGAATATGATATTAGAGAAGCGTCGCCTGTGCAAGCATTGGGCGCAAACGCGCTGTCCCCGGGTCAAGCGAGACCTAAATGCGCTGGCCGAGAGGTTGACTGGCGAGATGAGGGAGTACCGAGGAGCCAACTGAGAGACTCGTATCGACCAGGCTGGCGATTCGGCTACCTCACTCCACCATCTCGCCAGGCAGCTATCCCGAGCCAAGGTGCCCGTTTGCCCGCTCGTCAATCGGGCGGATGAAAGGGTATACTCTGCGCAGGACAGAGCGGAGATTCTTGGGGAGTACTTGGAGGGGGTCTTCATACCCCACCCCGCCGCGCCTGCCGTCCGTGAGCACCACGAGCACGTCGGGAAGCGCGTACAGGACTTCATCGATGGCCCGACACCGTCACTCGAGGGAGTGCGATTCATCGCCCCCTCTGAGACGCGGAAGGTGGCCTTGCGACTACCAAAGCGCAAGGCCCCAGGCATAGATGGAGTTACCAACCTGGCGTTAAGTTTGCTGTCCAGAGGAGCCATGGTCGCTTTGACCCGGCTCTTCAACGCTAATCTCCGCACGGGCCACTTCCCGAACATCTGGAAGTTAGGGAAGGTCGTAGTTCTCCCAAAGCCGGGTAAAGACCGTCGTTACCCGTCCAGCTTCCGGCCCATCACGCTGCTGCCGACACTGGCGAAGCTCTTCGAGCGGCTGGTGCTGAAACGCATAGTGCCGTCACTTAATATAAGGGACGAGCAGTATGGGTTTCGGGCCGGCCGCTCGACTACGCTTCAGCTGACGCGGGCGATCCACCATATTTGTAATGAGCTCAACTCCGGGCGGCACACGGTCGGAGTCTTCCTAGATGTTGAGAAGGCTTTCGACCGCGTGTGGCATGTTGGGCTCATCTACAAATTGTTGGACTCATCCGTGCCAGCTATGCTGGTTAAGCTGCTAGCGTCGTTCATCGATGGGCAGTCGTTCGTAGTGTCGGTTGAGAACGCGACCTCAGACCCTCGCCCTATATGTGCGGGAGTACCACAGGGGAGCTGCTTGTCGCCAGCGCTGTACGCGCTGTACACCAACGACATCCCAACTCTTAAGGGAAACCTCCAAGAGTGGGAACGCGATGCGGTGCTCGCGTTGTATGCGGACGACAGCGCGTATTTCCTATCGTCCCGTAAGGCTGAGCTAGCGATATCGCGGATGCAGCGCTTGCTGGACCTTCTGCCTACTTGGCTGGACAAATGGAGGATAGCCGTCAATGTCGGTAAGACGGTCCCCGTTCTGTTCACCAAGTCGCGTAAGCTGATGGCGCCGCTTCGCTTCCGTGGCCGGGAGGTGGTTTGGCAGCCAACCGTTAAATACCTAGGATGCATCATCGATAGCACGATGCGGATGGTACAATATTGTAACCACGTCTTAGAACAGGCGCGTGTCGCTCGTGCTATGCTCCGACCGGTGCTGTCATCCAGGCTTCCACTTAGGACAAAACGAATGGTGTACTACACCTACGTTCGGTCACGGTTGAGTTACGCGGCGCTAGCATGGTACGCGTTGGTATCAAGGTTCCAGCGAAAGCCAACGGGCCACACGAACCTCTAAGAGGGATCGCGCCGCTTCACGCTCGACCTTCGGACGGCTACCCGCTTCCGCGGGAGCTTTTAGGGCCAGATTAGCTCCCTGCCCATCTGGAGAGCTGTTGGCTGCGACCTGGTGAGCCTTACGGAATAGGATTCCCCGCTAAACAGCGGAGTCCCCCCCCTCCACCGGGAGACTCTCGTTCTCCCGAGTCCACGCCCGGGTAAAAGGGTGACCCCTGACACCCGTAATTCCCCGTCACAAGCCAAAAAAGGGCAGTGGCTGGATGAGTTTGTGTTGTTGTTCCATACAATTTGTTTCGACACAGTATTTCCCTATACAATATATTGCAACACAGTGTAATTCTACAATTATGTTAATATATAATGCACGCTTAGTTAGTTATTTTTTGTCCTTATTACATGTCAGCAGAAAAGATTTCAAAATTAAATATGTAGCTGCTTGTACGATTTTTTTTAGTTATATACTTTTAAATTGTTTCTATGTACATAATTTATAGAAACAAAAAAAAATTGATTGCAATAGGTACGTTTAAATGAATCAGTGTTTCGCGAAACGATGCAACAGGCATTAATTGGACATTAAAAGCTGATCTATGTTAATAGTCCCTACTACAGTGCTTAGTGTAGATCAAGGTTTCCTTATCACTCGGTGAGGGCTGTTCGTTAAAGGGGTTGACACAATGGGCCGATTTGAAACACAAAGAGGCGACTAATCTATTCTACGAGGTCGGTGGTACTATTCGAGCTGTAAAACAAAAGGCGTGAGGTCGTTTCCTCTGCGCGGTTTCCTTAACTGTCATTTATTTGATGCTTTAAGAAGAATAATTTTCGGAATGTATAAAAGGAAATTATTTTTTATTTGTATATTTTTTTGTTGTAACAAAATGTCGTAGTAAGTAATTAGCTACAAGCGTTCATAGAACTACGTTTCGTTCAGTGGTTAGTGATCAACCGGGAAATTAAACTTTAGACGCAAGCATTGGTTGGTGTCAAAATGTTTTGAGCGCTTCCTCTCTGGATTGTCTTTTTTATAGTTATCAGTCTCAGTTCTCAAACTTAAAGCAGCCGTTAAACCATACTCATTGACATCGAACGGCATGAGAACTAACGAGATTTAGATTAGCCATTATACACACTACAGCACTGCGGTACAGAACCCGCAAGGCCTACTCACTTACGAGGAGAATCAAAGGATTCTTATGAAATTGCATTTCAGTGTACAGACACTGAAATGCAATTTCATGGCATATACCCAATCTTGTCGCTGTAAACTGAATCAGTGAAGGGGATAGTGTAAAATCTAAGTGCTGGAATATTCTTTACCTAAAAGCTCTCGTTAAGGGTTATCGATTAAATTTCACAATAACAATATAAATAACGTCACTGTTTTATTTGATATGTTTTAATGGTCGTAAATGCAAAGTTATATTAAAAGGCAACATTTTTCTGAAGTAAAACTTCTTTAGCACCTGACCGTTGGCATTTGATACTCCATGAAAGGAAAAAGAGACAAAAATAATAACATCTATAGAATTTAGGTTGAATAGAAAATGAGATAAATTACAGATAAACAGAATCTCCTTTTATCTTCGTCCTCTTTTTATACGGTGCTTCGTGGCCTCCACATTTCTCTTTACCAAGCGTTGTACATACGAGTTTATGTGCTTCTACTCGTATGGTCATATAGTCGAGTTGAACCGAGAGGAAAGGCATGGTATAGTAAATGTAGTATTTATATTACACTGACTAATACTTACTTTTATCCAAGCGTTCAAAAGTAAGTGTGTTTGTTTATGTTTGTGCGTGTGTAGGTGAGTATGCGGCTGCGTATTGCGAAGTTTTTATAAACTACCGTGGTGTATTGTTCACGTGTAAACTAGATATTTTTTAAACTTCTAATTTAAAATTTTCTAATTAAAAATTAAAAATTTTTGACTACTAAGCACTTCATCTTCGTATTAATTATCGGGTTATCTGGACCGTCATTTATGTCTAAAATATAGGTCAGTGGTAATGAATGGGCAGTGGGTTTATAGGATGTTATATTCGTCTTAATTTACAGCTGTATTTTTACAGTTCTCAATGGGAAAAACGAAATACTTAATGACTTCGTCTTGTCACTTGTGTCAAAGCCATTTTACTTGGAGATCATGAAATTAAAAAAGGGTCCTACGAACTATTACAATTAAGTAATAAATACGAATATAAAAAATGTATGTGAAGTGCGGACAATAGGTCTTCAAAAATGTCTTAAATAAGTTTTGTATCTGTTTATAGTTCAAGAGACAAACGAGTCTAATATGCATTTATAATAAAATTGTAATACTAATAATGTATTTCTAATACTGTTGATAAAATTGGGGACCGAATCTGTACATATTTTTTTGGACCTAGTGTGGGTAGGCTTTGTTATCGATATAGTGGTCAAAATATATTTTTTGGATGGTTTGTCTGACTAGTTACTATTTTAAAACCACTGAATAGATTTCAATCATACTTGGCATTTTAGTATCTTATATCATGGGTCATAATCTAGGATATATGTATATAACGAGGTTGTGGATTGGCAAATAAAATAAAATAAGAAGTATTAGATGAAACTTTGCAGGCTGCAGCTATCTAGTATAATCAATTCATGTATTTCTAGTGCATAGAACAGAAAAACGGTGGTACTATTTATAAACATAAGGCTTCAGTTTTCTAAAGCAAAACGAGGGTGGGTCGGGTCAATAGTTGAGCGTATAAATTCATTAAACTTGATACGATTACATTCGTTGTCTTTTCCTGATTTCGCCAGTTTGGTGTATAAAATCCTGGAACATATTTAGGTGGTAGAAATTTAAACCTACGCAAAGATGCAGCCCTCACTGGAGCGTTCAAGTTCTCATCTGTCAAATTCCTAAACGCTGTGAAAGGTATCTTAGGCCTCAATTAATGCAAGCCGTTGGTTGGGCTTAATACTGTTAAGTTGGTTAGGACATTAATTTTATTCTATGCATACATTTTTTTCCAGAAAAAACGAGCAGATTACAAATATCTGACCTTAATTTCTTTGAAGCAATTTCCTTCAGCCAAGCCAACCGAGAAATAAGGAACTGACTCAATTTTTCGCTGTACACAGAACAAAATATTCGGTTTCTAAGAGCTACTACCTCTTCCGGAAAGTGTTTAGAAATCGATTTTATTTTCGATTATGAGCTTTTGATTCGAACCTGTATTTATAACTGTACTACTGAATTTGTTCAAATAACAAATTTATTCTCTTTGAGTATAGATTTGATAGAGTTGATTAATGTTTTAACTAAGTTCAAATTGAGATCAATTAAGATAGTTGTTTCAATATTGGTTGGAGCCAATAACTTAAACTACAAAATTTATATTTGATTATTTTATGAATTTACTTTAAAGAAAGTAGTAACTTTTAAAATTTTGTTAACGATTTAATAACATCAATTAGTATAAAAACGCTTCAAATTTTGTTTACTTTAATTTTTTTTGGTAGTTTTACTTTACGATTTTCATATTATTTATCGTATCGTAACTATTGTATCGTAGTTAACAGAATAATCTGTTTGAAATTTATTGGACGCACCGGTAGAGGCATAAATAAAATGAAATTATCACTCATACCAATTTTTACAAAATCCTAAATACGCTGTTAATAGATATGTATATCGGCCTTTCGACTTTCATGTGTATTCGATAACACCATAAGCCTTATATT
>PDGT01000028.1:3160045-3177262 GCA_003671415.1 Megathymus violae
AAAGGGTGATTGAACCTTAATTTTTCGGTGACGTTTCAAGTAATTCGAGCACTGTCATTGGCGAGCGCTACAGAACCGTGTAACGTGAGTTATATGATACAAAGTATGGAGGAATTGGGACTGGAGAACATGTTTCTTTGGGGATAGTTGTGTACGTTGAAGAAAACATTAATCAAGAAATAAGAAGTATGTGCGTCAACTCAGGAGGTCATCATTTAAAAGGTATCATCTGTGAAACATAATTTCTAATTTAGCAAAGATGTGGTTGAGCCAAATAGGGAAAATACTTTTGCACCACTCATTTCAGTGTCAATTTTTTTATATATTTTTTATGTTAAAAGCCGGAAAACGAACAGATGAGCCACCTGATGGTAAGTGGCCACTGTCACTAATGGACATCAACAAGACCAAAGGTATCACTGATGGGAATTATAAGGTCTATCATAATTATAAGGTTAAAATCAGACGTTATCAATTTCATCATTTTTATAAAAGATATTTCCAGTAAGGTAGAATAAAAATTCTCTTAATGTTATTCTAAAACTCTTGTAACGGTATGTTTAGCACGTCTTAAATACATCAATTTCTTCTCCAGTATGCGGAATAAGTGTTTGACAGCCTACGGTGTTTCCAGATAACTGACGTGTGCACTTGGCATGCAACTTTTGTAGTGGGGCTTATTCAGAAATTGTTATGTTTGGTTAATAATGCTTCTGACGCTCTATGAAACAGGACTTGCGTTTTCAGGGTTGTCCATACATACGTAATAATATACATTAATAGGTAATTTATCTCGAAAATCAAGTTGCAACTTTTTAAGTATTATTTTACCATCTACAAGATAGGTTAAATAAAGTATTTGTTTGTCTATCTGTGTAAAAGTGATAATCTCAAAAAGTAATGTAAGAAAGTTCTTGTGGTTTTTATCAGTAGTGTTACAGACGGCGGAACAAGATTGGTTTATTTTTATATGATGTAATTTAATTTAATTCATTGAATGTAAATAGTGTATAAATAAGTGATGTATGACAGATGACTGACTGTATATGATAAAATAGTGTAGCGCTAGAAAGGGACATATCCATGTGATAAAAGAGTAGAGCATCATGTAAGGGACGAATTTATGAGTTAGAAGAGGACGGCTTCATATCAGATTAGGGAAAACCCACATTAAAAGTGGAAAACTCCTGATTAATTTAATTGGAGGCCTATCAAATGGGCTCCATAAAATATCCGATAGTTGTAACAGTTCTCTTGATATATAGTTTTACGAAAAATTATGTGAATTTTTGTTCTAGTTGGGAGAAATAAAAGAAAGAGCTACTGCCTAAAAAACTTTTTATTTTTGCGAATACAGTCCCCTGCCCTGTATACTCTACATGTAGATTGAGTGATTCACTAGAAAATTATAAGTGTAATAATAAAAAAAAATTAAAACTCCTGATACAAACAAGAAATAATTGTTTTGGATGCGGTTACTACTTGTGAATACAGTAAGCGGTTTTCGGAAGTAAAAATAGGGTAAGTTAGTTTTATATAAATTTGATATCTCTACGGGTATACTGTCTTGGGAAAAAGGTTTTGATAAATGGACATGGGGCTTTTACTTTTCATTCTAAGAGATATGGTTGGTTGGACTATTGGTAGAATGTGATACGAATACGTTATTCCAAAGAACTAATACTTTTAGAAACGAAGCGAACGCACAATAGCGGTGAATCAAATTATATCTGAAATTCGTTTTTGATCCAAAATTAACAGTGAAAGTTTTATAAGAACAAAAGCTTTTAATTGTTTAATGTATTACTCAAATTTATTCCGTATTCAATTCATCCATCCATCCATCAGCCTTTGGAGGTCCACTGCTGGACATAGGCCTCTCCTAACTTGCGCCACTCTGATTGGTCCTGAGCCCTCTGGATCCAGCGGATGCCCGCTGTCTTTTTCAGGTCGTCAGTCCACCTGGTCGGGGGGCGTCCTATGCTCCTTTTTCCGAGACGTGGGCGCCATTCGAGGACCTTTCTTCCCCAATGGGTATTGGTTCTTCGAACCATGTGCCCAGCCCATTGACACTTCAGCCCGCTAATTCTCTGAGCTATGTCGGTTACCCTCGTTCGTCTACGGATTTCATCGTTTCTTATTCGATCGCGTAGAGAAATACCGAGAAATTAATTAGTCAAAATTTCAATTTCTCAAATGTCTGTAATAAAACATGAATTGGTTCAAAATAACACTGAAAATCTATACTACTAATTAAAAGAGAGTGTAAATTTTGTGATTTTGTGTACATACAGAAAAAAATCTTCGGAGCCGCGGCACCTATTTGAAAAAATCTTTCATCATTTGGCAGGCACATTATTCCCAATGGATATAGGCCATATATTATGTATGTATATGTATAAATTAGTGTGATTGTTCCACCCGAACGAATGAAAACAAATGTCAAATAGAAGATCAAATACAAATGCTTGGCGGGAGCAACCCAATTAATAAATGATCGGTTTTCTTCACGTACCTATCTTATAGATTAAACGCGTTTAATCTGAACACGCTTTATCCTTCCATAACTCAGCAGTTTTAAGTATACATCCAGAGAATGGAACAAGTTTTTCCAAGACGTAATAGTGACATAGTGATTAATTGAATAAGAGTAATTGAGCGATGATGAGGCTTATTTAAACCAAAAATAAGAAGCCAGATAAAAAAAAATGTTCAATCTAAAAGTAGAGGTAATGTCTGGTATCCAAGAAGGTCTTAATGTAGTAAAAACTGAGAAAGAACATTTCATTTACAAACCAGCCTGACAGGTAACATTCGGCATCAAATATTAATTTTTTCGCAAAAGCACTCTATTTATGTTGAGCTCAAAGGTTTTTCATGAAAATTACTTGACAACATTTACTTGTTGGTTGACTAGCGAGATGGACCAGATTAGAGACCGTGAAATAAAGGATCACGTTATGAGCTTTACAGAATCCAGGTTCTTTACGTTGAACTTTTTTTCACAAATACTTATCATTAGAAAACAATTAAAAAAATCCTCGCTTCGCGTTCTGAATATCGCGAGACCAGTTTAAAGGGACAACGTGCATCTTTGGATCCAACTAATAACCTTGCTTGTGGTGCACCCTGATGCATAACGGAGAAGAAATAACCACAAGGAGGTTCCCAATGAAGGTCACCACCATCTACTTTAACCTCGATGGTACTCATGGAGATAGATAGGGTGCTTTACCTGAATGGCTACTATGACCTATCTTTTAAAATTAACCCTGTAATGTTGTAAGTGTATTTTGTCTTACGGCCGTTAGTAGAAGGCGGTAATCACTTATCAACAGGCAAACTATCTGCTTCCTTATCACCTATTTAAATGCACAAACAAGAAGAGAAACGAAAGCTCTGATTGTTTTACATATACATTACGATTTCAATGTGTGTAACGTTTTCTCAGCAATTTGTTTTATTTCTATTTATTTTGGGTTGCCTAGGATAAATTACTTTTCAGCGATAAAGTCGCCCATTACATTTAACTATCCATATTATTTTATGTGAGCCATCCTGTTAAGGCATTCTCTTTGAAACCTGACATTTCTGATTGCGCGTTTTTGTACGGCGTCAATTGAATAAAGTTGATATTGCGGTGCACCTGACCAGAGGTGAGAACAGTGCTCCACATAAAGCCAGTCAGGCTTCGTTTATAAAGCATGATCAGATGCCTGGCAGTGAAGTACTGTTTTGTCATGTTCAGTACGCCAAGTTTGATATTCCAAATGACATCTATACTGCAGGTCACTTGAACTCAAGTGATTACTAACAACTCCCGGAATCCAAATACTCTTGATAATGGTGACCGCGGTTCCTTGGAAATGTGCCGCCATGACTGGTGTATTTGAATGATTGACCGACTACCGACGTTGCTGATCACCCGGTCATCCTTCAAGTAATTTAGGAGCTGCATTTTGATCACGTGTTCCATCACCTTTGCAAGCAGGGAGGTAACGCAAGAGGCCTGTGGTTAGCCCCATCGTTGCGATCGCCCCTTTTTTGGCATAAGGTAAACTACCTACTTTCTATTCGACGAAATCGGTACACAGAGACAACTTGGAAGCGCACGTTTGTAGTGCCACTGCAGGAACGCCGTCTGGCGCACTCGATTCCTTGATATCAAGGGACTGCAGATCATAAAAATCGTAAAAACTATATTTACTTATAGATAGGTTTTTCTAGCTGTATAAATTTGTAACGTATCCATGAATAACAAAGCACCAGCAATATAGTTAAATTTTATTGACTACCCTTTTAACAAAATGTTCACATAAAGTTTTGTTTCCTATCTCGCAGCAACCGATCTTCTTCCCGAGATGCAAAGTATTCTAGATTATGGCCTATTAAATAAGTAACAAATAAGGCCCTTAGTGGGGGAACACACAACGGTTATTGGTACACTTGTTCAGCGCTTATCAGTCCAGATCTACACAAGTTGCTCGAGGGCGCCAAGATATGGCTAACATTAGCTAGCAAAGAAGCGGACGAGAAAAAGTATGCTAAGTGGTAACTGTCGTTGCTGCTCGATGTGATGCTAAACGGGACGGCTAGCTAAAATGAGGGTAGAAATTAATTATTTGGCAATCGATATAGAAATAGCGATACAATGTAGGCAACCACTAATCTCACATATTCGAAGAGTTCGAAAAGTCCAGTCATTGCTGGAGTTGGTCCAGTATATCAATATTATTATTGTATCTTAGCGCAAGCATTTTCAGATACATAAAATTGTTGTATTTTTGACTTTTGGTAGAACGCCATGTAGGGAAACAAGGTATGTAATTATGCACCAGTTTCAGTTTGTATTCAGATTATTAGCTTCGGCATCAGTATACCTACCGATCTACCACATACAAGGGTGATATTTGCATCTGTAATAGAAGTGACATTTTTGTATGTAATTGTATATAATTGCATGTTATGTGTTTTTACATTTTAGGGTATTCATTTCTTTGGTGCAACTTAATAAATTATGTATTCAAATCAGCTCATATATTCGCCGCATACCTTTGTTTTTTTAGTGTTTGTTAGGTTAAACACTAGGTTAATGTTCCTCCCCCCGGGGGCCGCCACCTTGTCGTGGTGGGGGGCTTGCGTGTCCTACTGATCCCTGAGGCTATACGGCAGAGTTACTCATACCGGAAGTCGAAGAGTGAAGGACCAAACTAAGAGCGGCCCACGGTGTATGTTTCTCCGGGTGTCCCTCTGTTAAGCAGAGGGCACACTGGTTAGAAACGCGGTGGGATGTTTCGGGCCCGAAAGGGTCTGATCGGGGGCAGTAGAGCGTTCACGGTGCCCGAGAGCGCTCTAGGCGAAGGCGGCCTGCATAGGAGGGCCAACCGTCGGGGCGTCACGGTTGTATGCGCGAGTGATCCCGTGGCGCCCCATGAAGACGATGAGGGTTTTAGTGGGTATTCTGGCACGTAGCGGACGTGCCAGCGAGTCCTAAATACCCGCCGCCATCCCCCGCAGCGGGATGCGTAAATGCATTTCCCAGCGTTAAAAGAAAAAAAACAGGTTAGGTTAATGTTAACAATCTGTACCACGCTAGTGTCGTGGCGGCTTCTAACAACTTGTATATAACAGATCTGAACAAATAAGCGATGTAGTATCTAGTATTCCCCCCACCTAAGAAAAGTGATAACTCAGCTAACAATTGCGCGCTAGCGCATTGTTACGTGAGCGAGCGTCGAGGAAAGACGTCGTACTTCGTTCTTAACCTTTTATGGGGTAAAATTGAGTGCTCATTGTATTATATAATAGTTATATCAAACGTTGAATAATAGTTTGTTGTTAAGACAGTTATATATCTGTACGGTTAGTTAATACGCTTATATATTTGGTAGTGATGCCGTGCAAGAAGCAAACTGTTGAAAAATATTTCAGTATAATTTAGTTTTAAATGGAGGGTGGTAGCAAGGAAAGGAACACCACCACAATCCACTTACAGACGGTCGTGTCTAAATTATAACTTGGTACTCCTCGCTCGTAATCAACTAATAACGTGTAGAGATATAAAGACTTATACTAATTATTACCATGATAAAAAAACGGGTAAAGTACCTACTACATAATATATATGTGTGTATAATTTGTATATGTTTTCATTATTATCACTGGCTTTTGTCCTTCATCAACACTAAGGCTCGTAAATTATAAAAGTGCCATTAGAAGCTCTTTACAAATTTAACAAACTGAGCCACTTAACATGACAGTGAGCACCGCAGAAATAAAATATAAAATGCAAAACTCGTTTTAAATTAAAATCGTTGGTAGCTTCTCTTGGTTTTCTAGGAATGTTTATTACGAGGTACATGTTGGTATAGTCATCAACAAAATGTTCTAGGATTCTTTCAGATTTGAGTGTAAGTTTCCTTTGTTCGTTGCGTGAATGAACGTAATGAGTCGTTAGCGCCAGAAGTTATTCATTGTAAATCACTAAGTTATGCCACTCCACTATAATCCCGACTATACATATACGTAATAAAAATGTCAGACGAAAATGATTGTTGATAAGTATGTCCATTCTTTTATAACGGTCTATTCTTTACGTCCATTCTTACATTCATGTTCATACATGTTCTGTTGGCTCAGTTGCAGATATTAAGTCGATTTTTATATTACAGAAAAGGGCCTAGGGATTCCCTTAGAGATCTCTTTAAAGAAATTGATATATTAACTGTAGCTGTAGCTGTGTAATATATTTTCGATAATATTATGTACGTTAAACAGTACTCTGATAGTTTTCTTAGGAATTGTAAAGTTCACAGTATTAATACTAGGAGTAAGACTAAACTGATTGTTCCAAATTTCAGACAAGCAAAACTGGTGACTCTTTCATAGTTAGATGTGTAAATATTTATAATAAAATTCCATTAAAATTGACAGAAATACCATATTGTCAATTTAAAACTCACGTCAAAGTCGTTCTTATGCGGAAAGGTTATTACAAACTTGATGATTACTTTCAGGATAAGACTGCTTGAACATGAGTTTAATATTAAGCCAGTTTAAGTGCGTTCTGTAACTGTGAGTAGGAAAAAAAAATTCCTTGGGAGTTTCTTGCCGCTTCTTCTTCCGAGACAACTCACGGTAGGTATTTGTTGAAGCGATGGCGTAGTTTGACGTTCGAAAAGTGTTTGTAAAAACCTATATCGAATAAAATATTATTTAATTTCATACCATGTTGCTGTTCCGTGATCTCCGTAAGATATCTATGAACACGTGCCATCCCACACGCTCCATATATTTGACCTGTCTATAAATCTCCGTTGACGACTGTATAAAGTAATTGGCTAGGTTGTGTTACGCCATTACAATTCACAATTGTCTCGATTGATTTGAAGGGCTCAGGTGTCCTCTAACAAGTAGTAAGTAATTATAATACACTACTCGGGCATGGTGTGATGTAATATATCCACACATCTGTGTAAACGATGTTTTTATTCACTTAAACAAGTAATAATTTAGTGATAATTTCAAATAAACTTGGAATAAATTTTGAAAATTGTAATATAGCTAGCTTTTGTTACCGACATAGAGGTTTAAAAAATTTTTTTGGGAATTTTTGTCCGTCTGTTTGTCTCTCTGAACACGTATAGTACTGAGCCCACTAATCAGATTTAGATGATTCTTGGCAAACTTACATTTTATTCATTTCATTCCTACAAAATTTTTCAAAATGAGGCAAGGGAAAGGGACTAGTTTCAAATATGCAGATAACCTATGTCACTATAAATCCCCCCCTGTGTGAAAGAGTGGCACGCAAATCATTGTGTTTCCTACCTTTTTTAAGAATACGATACGTGTACTAGTAAAAAACAATAATACAGTAGGCCAAACAAGCGGCATCACTCATCATTTGACATAACGCGGGTGAAAGACCTGAATTTCTTACGACGGTGCTTTAGTTGCACAAGAACCGGAATATCATTTCTTTCTTACATAAAATTACTCAGGCTGTGGCTTTTGTTTTTAAATTATACGTCATTTGAATAAGGAAAACGTGAACATATAAAGATGTGTGATATGTGAATAAAGAAATGTTAACATGAAAAAAAAATATGATATTTTTGAGCTTATTATTACTTTTTGTCCTTTAAATACAGTCTATTTGCGACTCCGATTTTAACGATTTTAGTGAAATAAAATACATATTTTTATTCGCATGTAAATAGGTACATAATAGATTGTATGACTTGTAACTCCGCGATCTGTCCGTCCATAAATATAAAGAAAACTGTATCCTTATGAGATCACTGCCGTGTTTGTCTGTCTGTTGCTCCGCTTTTCATAGAAAATTTTTTTAACGTTAAAAAAAAAATTTCAGCACAAATATGGGGTTGAGTTGAGAGTTGATACATGGCTTAAAGATTGTTACCTAACCACAACAGCTAAGTTTATTCTCCACAGCATATATTTATTCACTATGTTATTCGAAAAAATATTGTGTATTCCACTGAGTGTACTCACAATTAAAAATAATAATATAAACGGTTATACTCTTGCACCAATATGACTAGAAGGCTTCCTGTGGCCATGTGTTGTCACATGGCTACGTGTTGCAGATGGAATGGACATGCACAAAAATGTTATTACAAACACCCACGACCCGAGCATAGATATTTAATTATCACATAATTGTTTATTGCGGCCGGGAATCAAACCCGGGACTCGCTCGGCAGGCAAAGCATCAACTGTGATAACGGAAATTATTAGACTTCTAAACAGCTTGACTGATTTTGATGTTATCTTTTGTGTACTTATTAGTTCACCTGAATGGTTAGACCCGGTATTTTTTAATTCAATTTTAATCTTATAACTACACAAATCAAGTTTAGATTGCAAGTTTGTATTACAATAATATTATACCGGCTTCTGAAAAAACTAAAAATTTGCAGGTCACGGTCACAAAGTCACAGCCGTATTCTGTAATTCATCTTCGGGCGTGAAATGTATTAACAACAGTGTTATTTACCGCAGGGTTGCCACTTATCACGTTCTCAATGGACTAATTCATATTTCGTATTAGCAGTTCTGCTTACGACTCCTTGTGAATTCAGTGTGGGGACTGGAGGCAGCCGTAAGAGTACTTCAATTTAAAGTTTGAGCAAATTGGGGTTATATCTTAGCGCGTTTCCGTTTTATGAGGCGAAGATGAAAAGTTGCTTTAGATAATCTATTTTAAAGGCTTAAGTTTTACGGTTATTGGTTTAAGAAAACAGGAAAATAGACAATTTTAATATAACAATTCGTTCGTTAGTGATTTTCTTAGTCTTCAACGTCGTCATCATAACTTTACATGACGATTCCACTGTCGGTCTCAGGTCTCCTCTGAAAGTTGAGAGGTAATAACTAAAGTTTCATATGCTATACTAATGTGTATTACCAGACTTTATACTTCCGATAATATTATGGAGAAGTCTATTAAGTTTTTAATTAAGAATTCTATTAAGTGTAGTGTATTAAGAATAATCAGACATAATTCTAATTATACAAACGTAAATTCTTTGCGAGATGGCTTGTATATTATCAAGCTATTTATGCAACACCACCACGCGGGTGCGATTGACAGTATGTTGGGTGACCGCTAGCAGATAAACTTCATGATCGCCGAGTGCATGATACAAGTCAATTCATCGGCAGCTATCGTTAGATAGCGTTCGTTAAGTAATGGTAGCGTTCGTGCCAGTCATCAGTGTGTTCCGATAAATGGGAGGCAAGGAAAGACTCGTACTAGCGCGTTAATTGGTTGAAAAGAACAGATAGAATATTGCAGACTAGTTTGGTATCCATTGATGAGTTATAGAGTTATCGATAAAAAACAAATAACACAGAACTTTATTTAATGATTATTGTTGAATTTAGACTACTATGCAAACACTACTAAAAACTAACTAATAGTTCCTAATTGACTTTGTACATTTGTCAAATCAATAAAACACATGAATTATTCGCGCGACAGCTGTTCATGTACGCAAACCAAATTAACGGGAAAAGGTGAGGTTTTTTTTAATGCAATGACGGGCGTGTACCTACTCTAAATTAAAAAAGAAATCATTGTTGAGTTTAGTTTAAGGAGGTGAATTAGAAAAGTAAAAGAAACCTTCTGTCAAGTATATCATTTATTATTCTTAAAAATAAAGGGCATTTCATAAATTTTAATGCATAGTCTTAAAGATAATAAGACAAAAAGAAAAGGAACCACGCAAGTTTCATTAGGACTTCACTAGTTTTTATAATCATAATGGTTTCAGAAATACAAGCAAAAATGCTTAAATAAGAACAGTGAAAAACTTGGAGAATTTAAATTAATAAAAGGAAAACCGATTCTGTAGCATTACGAGCAGATCTAAAATGTATCAATACATGCATTGTGTGTATATCTAGCTTATAATACAATATACACATAACACAATGAAATATACAGATTTGTAATGTCTTACTTGTGTATGTGTCCATTCCATCTGCACCACAGCGACATCTAGTGCGCGGGTGTGAGTATGTAATCGTTACGCGTCAGGGTGTCATTTGTTAATTGCATTTAACATTAATAATGAGTCGCAGTCGCACTTGTTGATAGCAGGTATTTCACTTTGTAGAGAGAACTCTTTTCTTTTGTATTCGAGATCCGAATGACCCGCGGACAGCTCTTCCCGCTATTTGTGCCGCCAATATTCTCGGAAAACAATAGAATATACATGATATTCGCCCTGATCCGCGCGGCATAAGATCGAGAATCGCCTAATGTGATCTAGGACTGTTATCAGTAGAATGTTATCAGTAATTGATTTTTATGGGCGCTAATGTTTTACGCCGAACCGTCACGAACCTTCCTGACAATATATATTTATCCAATTGTGACAACCCTGCAAGGAGACCGTTGCCTTCATTTCGCAGCGCTGCGTCGCGATAGTCCGCGCCTTTATTACTACTCATTTGGAAATATATACCTTACCTACATACGGCAACTTTTTAACGTGAATATGTAATGTAATGTGTGTGTATGTGAATATGTAATGGAATATGTAATGTATTGTGAATATGTGATGTAGTTAAGAAATGGCATTTTATTGTAATAACATAAGAATAAAAACATTTCGCTATAATTTCAGAACTTGTTCGTACATTACTCTCTATACGTGCGTAAGTGTTCTCTACTTAGTTAATTAAACTTTCTCCATTTCATATATGTATTTATATTTGTGACTATTCTTTTTAGAATCCAAAAAGATATAGATATTAAAAATATTTTATGCAATAATGTACTAACAACTATCTATTGAATAACAACTATACAATACTCGGACCAGAGGCTATCTTCGATACAGAACAGTGAAATCAAAGACTGGTCGAAATTACATGGATATGTTACTTCCTGGTTTGAAACTGCCAATGTTAAGTGCGAAATTACATTTTTATATCATTATTTAACGCCGAGTTGTCGATTTGGATAAAGAATATATAGATTGACTTGTGATTTTTTAAAATTATAATCATGTTAAGGAAAAATGTAAACAATTAGAGATAATTTCACCTTTTAAAAAAATTTATAGAGGTTCATAATAAATAAATATTACGAAATAAATATCAGTCAAAATCCAAAAATTCCCAACCTCCAAGTCAAATCTACAAAGCACTATGATGAAATCTAATGTAGTGTTGTAATTACGACAAATGATTCAACGGTACTTAAACAGAGGCGACTGACATAATATGAACAATACTTAATTGGGAATGATTTATACACGTATGTGTTCATTCCAGCAAATTAATTACATTTAAATCGAACACATTCTAATATAATTAGAAATTAAATAAGTAATTTAATTAACAGAAATATGGATACTATTTTAGATGTATTAATTCGTATGGTTTGTAGATAATTAAACGTGAACATAATTAATAAAATTAATAATAATCTTAGTTCGGGTTCGACAGTTCATTGTTATACACATACACTTAATATGTAGCTTAATGTACCTTTCAAATGGTAAAATATATCTTAGTTAAGTTAAAATAAGTGCCGTGGAATATTACCTTCCGGATACACACAAACTTACAAAATTAGCACTCTTTATAATATTATTTCATCCAATATTTTAGCGTTTACGTTATTATATTATATAGTAATAACGTATAGTATATAAAGTTATTATTAGTTTACGTTTAAATTAGACCATATATTATAATATTATATTAAAATTTTTGCTATATTTACTTATTTACTACAAACGCTGACGCAAAAAGAGCATACATTGCTTGGGCCGTTGGTGCGCGCTGCTGGGACCGCTAGCGTGCGCGGCACTTATCCGCATCCCAGCTTCTTGAGCGCGTACAGTGGTCAGCTAGACGGGTGGTAGTCTCTCATAATCATCTTGATATTTAAGAGCAGGTAGTAGTACCTTTAGGACATCCCTCACCTTACGAACAGGTAAACCTTACCTGTACCTACAGGTATGTATAATATCCGTATAGTTTTTTGTACAAATATGAAAGATATTTCTTCTGAATTCTACGTAACATTAGAATATATTTATGTTTATTCGGATCCCAAATTAAACCTTAAAAATTGTGCTTCTCTCTCATAATCATGCAGTCTGCCTCATAATGAAATCAGGAGATGTATATAGAGTATAGTCAAATTCCCTGTGTTGCGGGTGGCATGGACATACACCAATATGACATTACAAACACCCATAACCTAAGAACAAATATTTATCTGTCACATAAATGTCCGTCCCGGCCGGGAATCGAACCCAACTGGGGTATGGGGTCGTTGATTTATCGATATTTTATTGATTTAAAGGTTGTTTTGAGGGATTTTTTCCGCTGTTCCTTCTCATCAATGTTATAACACCTTTTGGAAACAGTGCTAGAAGCAAAATATGATGTGCATAACTGTATGAACAAAATAGTAAAGCCAGCAGGAAGGTTCACTTCTGCTTGTATTCGCTGAGAAGACTACAAAATGCCTTGCCCTTCAAAACTTAAATTTCACTATCCCGGTGATGCCACGGTGAAAACTTACCATTCGGTAGCCCGTCTGATTGTTTGTCAACTATTTTTTGATAACAAAACGTGATAGTTAATGTGGACTAATAAATTGCCTCGAAACGTGGCACAGGAGCTATTGCCACTTTGCTTGGTCACTGACATCTCCAGTAATTAACCGGAACATCGAGGTGGAGTACTCTGGAGACCTCGTATATACGTTATTTATTATGTTAAATTAATATTTATATTATTTTTTAGGTTGACAACGTGCGGGCCGGTTATCCGATGTCAACAAAAGTTAACCTCTTTGATGTCGATTTAAAACAATAAAAAAATTGTGCCGAAGATAATGAAAATTGTCATGGAAACATTTAAATACAGCGTATATCATCTACCTTAATTTCGAGATTCGACAATAAACCACGGCACCTGGCCAGCCCGCAATCTAATTAGCCTGCATGAGTAGACTAATGATTCAGAAAATTGCTTTCAAGACGACTTAGTTCATTATCACGATATATTATGGATGAGTTATTGCTACTTAGAACAATTTCGCTGTAATCTTTGTTTGATTCGCCTGAAATAGATCACCTTTTTGTTCTGATGAATGATAGCGGTCAAACTCGAGTCCCGTGGACAATTCTGTATGGTATATTATATTGTATCTGGTGTGAATCAAACACACGTTCGGTTAAGACTGACTTTTATTAATAAAAACGAACTTACTTTAATGTAGTAACCTATTGACATATAAAATATTATCCCTTTTTTTAAATTATGAATGAATGGAAAACATACAAATTCTTAATTTATCAATTAATCACTTACAACGTATTAACATTTTAACAGATTATTGAAAACATAAGTTTATTATAAAAACAAGAAAAGGAGACAAAAAAAACAAAACATGTATTAATTTGGTTAACTAGTAAATAATGAGCAATTATTCAATCAACTAAATACTTACTTATTTCAAACATAAAGAAACAGGAATAAATTATGTAAACATTACGAATTTTACTTAGAATGATTTTAAAATTTATTTTGAATTTATCTTCAAAATAAATTGTAAAATCATTCTATTACATGATGAATTATGTAGAATATATTTATATGAAGAATACTTACGCTTTTCATGATTTATTAGTTTTACGTTAACACAAGCTTGCTCATCCGCCGTTCACCGTAAGGGTTTTTTACAAATATTGGGTTTATCTGATGTGTCCGATAGGATTTCAAGCTGTGGGGTAGGCTGCGCGTTTGCGCCGTCTGCCTGGTTCGATTCCGTCACGATTATTATCATTTACTTTAATGAGATGCCGTCTATTACGCCGATAACTCCGACCGGACGAATCTACCACGAAGTATGAACGAGGCTGCGGAGTCTGCTTCTGCACATAGATCCGTTTACGCTTGCTCGCATCCAACATGATTGCCTGATCGGCGTGATCTAATTTAGACAACGCAAGCATGCCTCGATCGTAGTATTGCTTACTAGTTCTTTGCTTCTGTGTGATAGCAGTGTAGTCTCTGGTGTTGTCACGAGCGGGGCGTAATTTGCTTTTATGGATCGACAGCCGGGTGTTTAGTCTACGCCCCATCAACAATTCCGTCGGGAAACCAATACAGTCTCGTGGAGTCGCTCTTAAATTTAGTAAATCGAGATGGAAATCCGATTGCGACTCGATGGATTTAATCAACAATATTTTTAATAGTCTGTACACTCCTTTCATTCTTTCCATTCGACTGTGGATAATTTAGAGACGTGGTCGTATGTCTAAAACCTCACTGATCTCGAAAAGTCGGAAATTCCTTGGAGGCATATTCTTCTTCTTAAATTAAATTCAATTAAATTAAACCAAACCAAACCAAACCAAACCAAACCAAACCAAACCAAACCAAACCAAACCAAACCAAACCAAACCAAACCAAACCA
Organism: Megathymus violae; assembly: GCA_003671415.1. Classification (NCBI taxonomy): domain Eukaryota; kingdom Metazoa; phylum Arthropoda; class Insecta; order Lepidoptera; family Hesperiidae; genus Megathymus; species Megathymus violae. The sequence goes on from PDGT01000028.1 coordinate 3,175,023, forward strand.
AACCAAACCAAACCAAACCAAACCAAACCAAACCAAACTAAAACTCGTATATTAAAACTTTTGGAGCAAGAAGTCATATATTTATGTATCAATATACCTACACGAGTCCAGACCTACTTCTCTCCTTCTACAAAACTACGTCCCTCATGACGATCCTCAATTCGCCCGGGGGGGTGTTGCAGTTGCAAGATATGATGAGAGTTCGTATAACTATATATTCGTATATTCGTATAACTTGTGGTAGTAAATACATAAAAAATTCACAAAATCTACATAAATTAATCCCTAATACCACTGACAAATCCTTTACTTGACCGTCACGGCAGTAAAACTTATATTTCGCTTACACTATCCTAAAAAGGCTCCATTATCACATGCCCTGATGTCTGTGCCTGAAACGTTGCGTTAACAAAATATTCGTCACTATCCCGTGGCCATCAAGAAAGGCGGCAATTTTGAAATGGATCAAAGGTAGCCGACTGCGTGAATGAAAAATAAGATTTAATCTTCGTAGCCACCATTTCGGTCACACCTTGGTTACGAAGCTGCACTTAGGTATATTGATGTAACATTGGATGGTCTTTTATCTCATTTGTAGACTACTGATATAAAAGAATGTATAAAAAGTCTACGCAATCTACATTGAATTAATGTTATCGCAAATTTTGTTTCTTGTTTCCCAAACATTAACCAAAATATGATTTGTTGAGTAAAGTTTCATAAAAGATGGCTTTGATAGAATGATAAAAGTCCGATCATACCGAGTTTTGTACAAATAATGTAAAAGTTTGCACATTTCTTTAAATTTATTCAATTAAGATAAGCTTCGTAATGTAAAAGGCAACGGACCAAATTGATTTCATAAGATGGATTGCTTTAAAAAAGCATATATATTATTATTATTATTATACGTTATTGATACAAGGGCATTATTCATGCTTAAGTCGAAGCTAACCTTCCCTGCTCAGAGCAGACCCTACTGGACAACATAGCGTCCGCACTCTCCTCTTGGAGGCCGGGATAAGGCACCCAGGTCAATCTCAACTATACTTGGGAACGGCTATAGTGTTTCTTCCTCCCAGGAATAAACCGGTAATGTTTTTTATATATTTTGGTTGCTGTGTGAGAGCCAGTAATAAGCGAGTTCCTGCTATCTGCTTGTCGGGCAACGGTTTTTGTTTAACAGAAAGTCTTGCTACGGTGAAGTGAATATGTCAGTGAATCAGCATACAGCACAGATTCACTATCAACTGGATCATCAAAGTTAATAATTATGTAAATATTTCTATTGTTTACATCGGTAAAAGACTATTGAGCTAACTTAGAAATACCCTCGTTCTTCTAGTTCCGTCCTGAAAGTGTGAGGGCCATTAAACTACTATTAATGTCAATCGGAAGCCATTTAAACGACGTTTGACGTTGCGGTACAGACAACATACATTATGTTTCAAAATATATTTTTCCCGTGTCCAGTTTTGTCTTTTTTTTTTTTAATTAATCATTAACATCATCTTGACTCATTAATAAATATTTATTCTTTTTTTCGTTCACAGTTAATGCATAAAGTTTATTCGTGATTCGACATTTAGCGAAATCGGAACCCATGGTGTGTCCATTAAATAAAGTAAGGTCGAAATACCCGACCGGATATAAGGCGGGTGTTAGTGACGATGAGAATACAAAAAATAAGATTGACGATGACAGGAAGTGCGAGTCGACCCCGCTATTTTTCAACATTTCCGAACGCGCCAGAACATTTGATATGTAATGGGATAATCAAAGGGTTTTTATGTAATGGAATATAAAAAGGGGTAGAATTGTCACGAAGGATAACTTTAATAACGTGCAGTGACTATAATGGTATAGGTACAATGACGTTCAGTGAGTTCAAAATGGATATACTATAGAGGAGCATAAGTCTATAAGAAGGAGCACTGCATGGCTTTTTTAAAAATCGAGTAGCACCAGACTGTAATTGTACACAGTTGAGTTTATTGGAAAATAACTATACAATATACAAAGGTGAGGCTTATCTATATTGATATAATAATAGAGTTAGTGTTGAAATACTTATTAATAATAAATGAATATGTACTTTAGTCTGGCTTAAGTTCATTTGTTTTTGAAACGAAACTTGTTACACGGCGATTCGATGATAAGACGAGAAAGGAAAATGACATTTTAAAGACCCGTCACGTTCTAGAACATTTTTTGACATGTTAGCGAATAACTCCTAACCC
>PDGT01000028.1:3177272-3235662 GCA_003671415.1 Megathymus violae
CTAACGCGGGACGGTGACCAGCTCCATTCCATTGCGCCCATGCTGAGCCGATCTCGATATGTCTAAGCTTCACGTCTTATCATTAAATCTGGTGTCCATTCACGTATAAAGTTTATTTTTATTACTAAATGTTGAAAACGACCAATTAAAACTCCGTCCGTTAAGAGAACGATGAAAGGCACCCTATTTTACGTGCATAATCTCTGAATGGCTTGTTTCTGGAACACGTAAAAAAATACGTATTTCAGGGAATCACGAGATTATTGTGAAGATAACAAAATTAAAGTGCTTCAGAGAAAATAGATGAAAGGTTTTAATGGTAACATTGTATTAAACGAAATACGACTTTATAATTTCGTTAATAATTTGTTTAAGACGTAATTATCATAGAATATAAATTGATACTTAGATGATAATACATTTTTATTTTATATCTATTGATTATAATATCTCAGTATACTTGAGTTTGCTTTTAATTCTATTACAAGTACGACGGTTTGGAAAATTCCACGATAAGAGATCCATTTTCCATAGACTCATAGACTTTTTACATAGACCAGACAAGACATTTAACAACCCTATCGCGACTAGTGTGTATAAAAAGTTACGTGTATACGCATAAAACCTCTACTTCTGTACTCTCAGGTGGTTTGTGTTAAACTTTAATCATGATTTTCATCATGTTAAAGCTTGCATAAATTTGTTACGTAGTGATATGTAAGTAACGGTTGCCGTACAGTTGTCTCATTTGAACTTACAGCAAGTTTCATGTGTCTGCGAACGATACGGTGGATATGTAAGTGTGAATTATAGTGATTAGGTAACCTTTCACTTCATGGGACATCTTACGCCCATTAGGGCAACGTTCAATACTCTTTTGTATAATAATAAGTCTATAAAGCAAGAACTGTATAGGATTTCAAAGTTGTGATTATAAACTAATACAAATTTCGTATAATTGTTATATGTATAATAAAAAGATGGTCGAATGTTCCTTAAATTCCACCCTAGGATTACATTGTAACGTTAATGTATCGGTAATTTACTGTGTAGTATCATTCCGAGCGTAACACTCATTCATTACGATGGCTTTCGCTCAATGTTTAGGCAAGATGCTTTCAATTACGAGGTATCGCATAGAGTTAGGTTAGCTAAGCAGTTAGATTTTGTTCTTAAACAACCAACGAAGTCTGTATTTATGCACTGGATTTTTTCATATTTAAGGCTAGCAGAACAACGTCCACTGGGCCAGTTCTTCATATAATCCATCAATATTTTATTCGCCTACTTCCTTTCCCTTATGTCCAAATCATTCCAACTAATGAACGAGGCAATAGCACCAGGCCCTTTTTAAAATAACCAGATTCTATAGCACCCAATTTAATCCTGACATTACCAGTCTATGTTGGTAAGGTTCATCACCTGCCTGGCCGATACCACCTACCAATTAAAACGAATTGTGAATTGACAAAAAATTATCGTGTTTATGTAACATATTTAGTTATTTGTCAGCTGGTATGTTGCACACATGCACGCATATACGCAAAAACGCGTGGATGTGTTTACTAAACGGATTACTAAGGGTAATTTGAAAATCTACAAGCGGCCATTAATCTCTGGAGCAAGAAACCATTTGTCATCGGATATAAGTCTCTGGCCCTTTTTATGGTTGTTTACCCTCAGGCCGCGGTAACGGAATTGCCATCATTGTCAATTGTCATAAAATGAAAATATTGAATTTCGGATGTTATTTGGAAGTTATAGTTATTGAAACTTACATGCACATTGAACGTAAATGTGATTTCACTTACTGTGAATTTACAATAACAGTGCCTACGACGGAAACGGGCCACTTTTATATCTACTTTAATATTATCCTCCGTTTAAATTTTATGTAGGTTTATATAAAAATAAAAGGGAAAATTTGGATTTCCCGTGTTATTTGATTTAAAGGCTTGTTGTTGACTACAGAACGGAACATACGGATAGTAATAACTAGTCTATGAGAATATTTTTGGATTTTACAGTGTGGTTACACTTTGTTATTGATGTTATCACGAACATATTTAATTTTTTTTTGTCTGTCTGTCTGAACACGTGTAAACACTGAACATATTAGATAATTCTTGGCTTTTTTAGAACTTATATTATGGTTACAAATTTGGAATGGTGTTCTTCTCGGGAAATGGTGTTTCCACTTAATTTTCTATTCTTAAGCTTAAACCGTAGCTTTACTTTCCTGACGTTTCAATTAAATAATGTCAAGAAACTGATTATGCTCTTAAGATTTCGTGTTAAATTGTTACAGTGAAGCTTATTATTCTTAATATTTTTCACGGCACAGTGAAGAATTTGTAATTTACTAAATGCTGTGATGAAGAGGCCATCATGGTTATTACCATGGTTAATTCCGGGTCTTAGAGGAAGTCATTAAACGTCCTCAAAGGTTTGGGTAAATATACAGTTCTTTTTTTATATTAATAGCCGACAAATCAGCAGATGAGCCACTTGATGGTAAGTGGTCACCGACGCCCATAGATGTCAGCAAGACCAAAGGTATCATTGATGCGTTGTCGGCCAGGAAATGAAAAGATAAGAAAGAAAGAAAGAAAATACTGTCTCTAAAGCCAAAGTTCATATTTCGTTTCTTGATATTTTGCTCCTATGAAACTCAACCTATAAGTGTCATACTCCCAATTGCAGGCGTGCCGATGATTACATAAAATTACAAACAGGTGAAAATTTAAAGAAAAACAATGTTATTTTAATCAAAACATTTATTTCATTACAATTTAAAACGAAACTCGTTAATTCAAATTGACCATTTTTACATACATACACCTATTGTGAGTATTATGAATGTTTAAACAGCTCTATAGTCTTTTACACTGATCATATCTCATATTTAAATGGAGGTTGTGTACTCTCAATAGTGAAATAGTCGTTGTGTGTTAATAATAAATCTATGGACAAAGTGATTCTCTGATTGTGAGAGGACAACCGAGTCCAGCAGTACGACTATATGGGTTGTAACAATGATGATCTCAAATAGTTACAAGGAATGATGTATGGAATAATACTGAGGAAACTGAAATACCTGTGTGTGTTATAAAGCGTCAAGAACTTCACCAAGGAATAAAAGTGGTGGGTACTTCGCTACCATTTTTGTGGTCAATACGTCGGTGATTATTTTGGTGTTCCGGACGTCTATGGACGACGATGACCACATTTTTGGTTGTTGAGATAGGAAAATATGTTTTTTATAATCTTTGAACTACACTACAGGTTTAAAGTCGCGCAAGTACAGTAAACGCGCACGCGCATTTAAATTATTAAGCTTTGTTTCTCACGCGCATCATGTTTTTAAATACTAGAGCAGCTACACCAAAAAAAAAAGTTATGCATCAGTTGTTATATTCACGTGATGCTTACGTCCTTTACATTTCACTTAAATAAGTCCTAAATGTTCTAAAACCAATTGAAGACTCAATGTGTAGAGCAAATTTCTGTCGTGGGATTGCATTATTATAGTATACCTCAACGGCTGATATTCCTAACGCGCAGTGCGACTTGCAAATGAATTGAGCATAAAATTTGGTACAAATTACATTACATACACTTAATTTAAAAAAAAAACTCTCCTGTCTCAGATTTCATTTACCAGGAGAAACATACTAGTTTACCATACAGAATAAAATAATATGGGTAGGTATATATATTTACATAATTATCACGAACAAACTTAATTATAACAATTACAAAAACACCAAAAATAATACAAAAGTAATATTAACAACAATGACGAGAAATTTCACAATTATGTATTTGGTTATACTCGTATGTACACAAAAAAAAAACTATTTACAATATTGCTACACTTATTACGCGTAAATTATTACACATAACCATCTATGTATAATTTGACTAGATACGTAATAGTTATGTATGTATGTTATATGTTACATTATTTGCTCATTTATTTACAAATTATTATATCTATGTAGTTATTTACAAATATTTGTATTAGTTTAGGAGAGATAAGAGAGAGCTAATGAAAAAGTCGGAGGCCGATTAATAGCAGGTGTACTTATAATTAATAAAACTGCCCGTGTAGCACCTCACATGTGGTATGAGTAAAACTTAAAAAGTAATGCCTTCATCACTGACTGATACATTGTAATCATGGACTATCTCTAAGTTAAATGTGGCAAGAATATTTGTATCTTAATTTTTTCCCAGTAACTTAGAAATGCGCTTAAAGTGTGACTATCTTATTTTATCGCTTTGTATTCAATGTGTACGTCTGTCTCTTTCGCTCCGCTCCTGTATCGTCGGGGTTACATCTTCCTTTTCACTCATGTAACGATATGGGTCGAAACGTGACGCGTTCATGAAATATTACTATCAATTTTCGTCTAATTATCGATTGTCGTCTAAGACTAGCGCATCGTTTAGCTGTGTCGAAATATTGGTGTAACATGTACAAATTGTGAGTACATTTAACACTCTTCTAAAACTTTTACACTCTTCTAAAACCTTTTATACGCGTAAACATAGGAGCAAAAATATGTAACACTTTTTTACGAAAAAGAAATGTGTTCTATTTTTAATAATATAAAGAGTTTCTCTTCCGGCCTAAATATTCATATCCGTAGTCAAAAAACATAATTTGAACTACAATACGACGGTCAAGCGTCGACTATTACGGTCATGCGTGATATTTGTTCATTCCATAAAGAAGACAAATCTTGCTTAATTGGATTTTCCCTCATACCAAGAGTGAATTAATTTATGTATTTAAGAAATAGTTTTGCGTACAAATAAATACGGTTACACGGCCTTATGCCAATCCTAAAACTTTCCGCTTTTTACATACCAGTGGCCTGTCCCGACTTCATTCGGGCTCATCAATTCATTACTATACATATACACTTGATATCCCATGTCCCCATGTCCGTCCGGAATAATGTACCTTTAAAATGTTAAAAACTTTTTTCCGATACGCGCCGTGAAGATTACAGACACAAACAGACAAAATTCACACTCCCCCGTTACAATATTAGTATGTACATTAATTTTCGACAAAGTTATCTACCTGTCGAAAGAATTAAATAAATTCTATAATTCTGGCTATCATTTGAACCCGTTTCCTTAGTTATTGAACTCGTTTGGGCCACCCTATGCCTGCCAAACTAAGGGCGCTGGGTTCAAATCGCGACGGAGCAGACATTTGAGTCAGATAAATGTTTTTTACCCAATCTTATTTGTGTGTGATTTCTCGTTTATCTCTCCATGACATCCCCTACACAAAGATGTAAATACCGGATTGGGTGAATATCAGTGTTTAAAGATATTGATAAATAAAATTTTGTGTAAACTTTTTCTTCTTACTTAAATGATTATTCTATTTAAAAGGTCATATAACGAATATATTTATGTAAACAGTTTTATCCTACGGTTTGTAATACCCTTCATAACTTGGTTTTATGTTTATAAACGCTTATAACTTTGAGTAATGATTGATTACTTTCAATGCCACGTTATGGTTAGCCTTTTATCCTTATTAAGTAAAACCACAAGGTACACGCTATTCAGGTCGGGTCAATTGACGAATATTCAAAGTACTACGAATGTTATTTATTTTGAGATATGATGTGTTATTTAGAGCAGACATTGCACAGTAAATACCTGTGTTACGTGTTGACATCCAGCGTGACTAATAATAAAATATCAAAGTAACTAGTAAATTTAATACTGACTAATACGTAGGTTTGAATCGCGCCCTCGTTGCGAACAGCTTTTAAGAAAGGACCTCAGGTAGGTCCTTAAATATATAGTCAGATGAGTACGCTATTACTAATTGGTATATTTTATTGATAATTACAAAAAAAAACAGCAATGTATAGTCCTCAATTACATATTATAATTCCTCCACTCTTTAAAATACAATTTCCAAAGACATAAGCCGAGTATCATAAGTAACTTTAAATCAATTAACTTTACATACTGATTAAAAGAATGAGTATTTATTTTGTAATAATAAGTAAATTGTAATGAATAAGTCTTTTTTACATTAACGTCTAGTCTTTTGACATTTGTGAATCGTCAATCGCCAAAAAGCTAACCTAAAATCGGGAGAATAGAAAGCATAAATAAACGGATTGATCGCTGAATTGAACCAACCCAACCACGTTAATATATACATCAACACTGGGTTTACATAATCCTGTGGAATGAAAGGAGTGAGAAGATAGTAAAGGAAGAATGGTAACCAACACGCGATAAAACCACCGACGACTAGGCTTAAAGTTTGTGCCGTCTTTGTTTCTCTCCTCAAAGAAGATACTCTATTGTTTTCCATATGTTCTTTGACAGAATGTGTTCTATGCTTGCCAGATCCCTTGTACTTGAAGTTAGATTTGAACGTCACTTCGTAAAATCTCGACTCTCTTTCGTTACTATTTCGATGTTTAGATTTCTTCTGCTTTTCAGGTTTAAAGCAGCAGGGGCATTTGTGTTCGGCTCGTGACGAATTCTCGCTGTGATGTGTCGAAGTTTTTGATGTCTGTTTGGACGTGTTCTGTCTTAATGATAACTTATCTGATCCAGAATCCGATTCAGTACGTATACAGGACAGTTTGCCTCTCTGAAATACAAAAAATAAAAAATAAATTTAGAGATTTTACAACGGTAGTCGCTTTATAGGGTTGGGGTTTACAGTTGGCAACACAGTTTTAAATATAATGACATCTTAAGCTAGTGATTAACACTTTTAAGGATCAAAATATATATAAAATAAATAGGTGGCCGAATGTTTGAAAGCTTAGCGTTGGCGCGACTTGCCATGACGTGCAAACAAACAAAGAGAAGACACATCCAGAGTCCTTTTGGGTCGAGTTAAACATTGCACAGAGGACAGTTTCCGATACAATATGGACGATATGCGCCAAATTACTGCAGAAATGGTTTCAGTGGGTAAAAATCGTACCAAACGCTACAAAATCGCCGGTCGGCTACCTTTTTAAAGATGGAAGCTTCATTACGAAAAAAAATATGAAATATCTAATCCCCTAACAATACCTTTATGTTTGACCAAAACGGACAAGTATCTTGCTTGAGTTTAGTTATAAATTTCATGATAGTATGGACTGAATGACTATTATCAAGTAGTTTAGAACTCCGAATTTAGAACTCCTGGCGCTACTGACGCCGATCCCTCATATCGGACTCTACTGGATTCGCAGGAGTTTAATGTTCACCCTCCTCCTGAAATCCCCTGATCGATCTTGAATTCTCAGAATCAGATGGCTGACGTCTATTTGTTGAAAGAATAAGTTTAGCAATATATTAGAGACTAGCGGCCCGCCCCGGCTTCGCACGGGTGTACTTTTATTTTTAAACATTTTGAGATTTATTTATAATTTTATCTTTATACAGCACATATTCAATGTTGCATAGGTCTGCTGCGTAAGAAGTCGGGCGACTACCTATTTCATAGATGTGCCCGCCCCGCACTTAATACCCCTCCCTCGTCGCCTTGTCCGCCGGCCTATGCTACGACTGCTTTGCGTGGGGCCACACTGGTAAATGCGCGGGGGCGGCGGCGGTGTTTAATTGCCTAAATTCGTAAAATCTACTGAACGGAATGTCCGATTTGAGTAATTCAAAAAGTTATCTATAGGTATTAAAACAGTTTTGAATATGAAATGATTTATTTGGATAAGTTTAATACAAAGGTATGGTTATCATGGTCTGATTTTGGTCAGCTTTTCAAATGTTAAAAGTGGTTATAGTGACATAACTACAATGGTTGGACATATAGTATTGCGAAGTTATTTATTTGTAGATATTGATATGTTCTCTAATATCGTAAAACATTTTTTTGTTCTATCTTCAATAGTTTCCGCAGCGTATGCGACGAAATAAATTTTTAGGCAAATTTTTTACACATTGGTTCACGTTACTGGAATTTTAGTAAGGATCCCTGATTTTTTCTAGTAATAAATATATCCTATATTACTCAGGGATAATGTAGAATTCTAATGGTGAAAAAATTTTTGAAATCGATTCAGTAGTTTTTGAGTTTTTCAGTTATTCGTTGCAAACATACAAAAATACAAAGGTTTCCTCTTTATAATATTAGTATAGAAATGCTGTCTATGTTCTGTGTATGAAGCCTCGATAAGTTTTTAATTAAGATGGGTATGGTTTTGTAATTATCCGTAAATAAGCAATATTATCAGCTCACCTTCCCGCATTTAGTAGTAGTGCTGGCTAGCTGTTGATGCCGTCTGGCAACTACGCAGGATATTCTTGCGTACACATAGACCATCACGATCATCGGCAGAAAGAACGATCCCATCGCTGAAAAGACCACGTATCCTGGGTTCTGGTTGTATCGGCAAACTCCGCCTTGATTGTGGTTAGGTTCGTACCTGATGGGTTAAGTTTGATTGTTATAATTCAAATTAAAAGCCAATAACTTAATGGAATACGCTATCTCTATATCTCTGTCAAGTATCGATGTGAAGTTATTTTTAAAATTGTTCTCCTCTTGATTGTTTGCATTTTTTTGTCCCAACTTGGCTAGGTTTTTTAACAATTTAGGTTTGACAATATTGTTATAATTTTTAGATTATTTTTTATTATTTAACAAATCCTAAACATTAGTCTATGTTTCATTTCAATACCTCCGAGGCCTCAACCTGTGTGTCTATATATATTAATCTTAGCTAAAGAAATTGATTAAAATTTATGCGGGTATACGGCGAATTTGTGACGGTCCATTTTTTTATTATTTAATTTTATTGTCTTCTATTTTGTAGTTAATTTTATAAAAATATTTTAATTAATACTTTTTCACAAATATAAGATGCATCTAACTGAATTATAGTGGAATACAAAATAACAGTGAAATAATAAATAATAACTTTTCGAACGTTTTCCTCAAAAACCAATGGATTTCAAACGCCGACAAGTTCATGAGGTTCATTTATATAACCCTTAAGTTCATCATAAACATCTTTGCATAACTTATGTAAGTTTAATTCAACATTTAGATAGGACAATTGGTGTAGATTTGAATTCTAAAAATTAATTTGTGACTTGATGAATGATCAGAATTCATAATTCCAGCACTGAACTTTATTAAATAAACTAATGCTGAAAAAACTGGAATGTAGATTGTAGTTAAAGTAACTGGACTGCTTATTTTGATTCAGCAGGAATGATCTATTATATTCGAACTCCGAAATTTATTCACTGTTAAAACCCAATGTAAGTATGACATCCTTTATAAATATTTGCAATTAAAAAAAATCCTTTGATGTGAAGAAAAGCCCACAATGTTAGTAAATTATATTATTTCGGCAGGGTTCTTTACTACAAACATTAAACAAAATAATATTATAACTAAGGAAATATTTGCGGAGACGCTCATGAATACGGTTTCTAAACGGAACGCGGCACGTGACCTGAGTGATGTCAGCATGGTTGCTATGACTTGGTAACCCGTTCCACAGCGGAGCCTAACTAAGGAATGTGGGCTATGGCAGACATCACGGGTGTTTCAATCGTGCTGGAGACTAGTGTAATTATTGTTAAAACAATGAATTTTTGCGGTAACGGTACTCTGCTTGAATAGGCTCTTATCCGCCCACGAAGATGTTTAACCATGACATTAACAATGCGATCCATCCGAGTAGGTCCAGTAATAATAAAAGTAATTTAATTATATTATAAAATGTCGCAAAAAATATTATAAATTGCAGATAGACCGTGTTTTACCATGTTAACCGTGAAGTTGTATTAGAGAAGTAAGTTTAAAAGTTTGTAAAGAGGATATGCCCCCCTCTTTTCTTTACTAGTGATAGGTTTTATCGTATATAGAGATTCACTAGACTTTTGGGTTTAGTAAATATTTTTATCAGCTTAAGTCAAGTTTCTTTCACCGTTTCTTCTCACCAATGTTAAAGCCCCATTTCGAAACGGTAGTAGAAGCTAAGACTGACGTGCACAAAGATAATTTATACAATACCTAAATTATTAAATGATTTATTTTATTAGAATTTGTTTTTTTACTTTCGTAGTAAAGAAATTCTTGGTTAATTCTAAAAGGAGGGTGGTCGTTTATGTCGTTAGGTTTAGCAATACTTACCAACCAAACATAGGAGGGCAAGTGATTGCGCCAGCGGCTATCCACACAAACAGTATCATAGTCAGCGCCAGTTTTTTGGACCTTCGTCTCCTGGAGTAGGTGAGCGGCCTAGTGACAGCGAGGTATCGATCCACGCTGATCGCGCACAGGGAAAGTATTGACGCTGTACATAGTAAGATGTCCAGACTTATCCAGATGTCGCAGAGAATCCATCCCAGCTCCCATTTACCTGGATAAAATAATTGGACATAAAGTATCTAAAATAATCTGTTGGCCGTAGGCATAGTTGGGCCATGGGACCTTACAAGCTCATCAGGCTTACGTATTCTGTAGTTAGCCATTTATTTGAGCGCGCAGGGTATGTGAGAAAAAGTGAAGACTAATTTTATTTTAGTGAAAGACAAATACAGTCTGCTATGTTTTTCCATATTTTATAAACATTATATTCTGAATTATTATACAAAAAATTTATTCTATTTGACTTCAAATATGAGAAGACATATTAACATATAAGAATATATTGTCTACTATCAATCTAGACATTTTTTTGATTGTAATGGAGAGAAAAAATATTCAAGAAAGATGTTCATTATTCATATCTTTATATTAATACGTAAAGGAAAAATTATGTACCCCTTTTTCTCCCTTGTTTCAGAATTAATCTTGTTAACTTTTATTTTTTTGGTAGCTATGCTTTTAGTGTCATCAATAAAACTAAAAACGTTCGGAATAGAAGTTATAAATTGATACTTAGTGGAAGAATTTCGACCAGTAGATGAAAGCTAACAAATACAATTACATATATATTAATTGATAATAATTCATTGTATGTCAAACTATTTAATTAGAAAATCAAAATCAAAAAAAAAATAAATAGAAAAATTAATTTATATAATTTAATTGGTATACGATATTTTGTATTGGGAGAAATATCAAAAAATTAAAAAAAATTTCTCATTATAACATAACAGATTTAAGATTCAACTATGTTAATCGAGTCTTGGGGAACACCAGCATATTTAAATTTGTACTTTTGGTTAGGTTATATAAGTCAATAATAATGTTGTGTACAAAATGATGCTGAGAGGTTTCTGTACGATTAGAGTATTCATAAAATAATTACAATCAATGCAGGTAAAATTTTAGTTTTTAGTTTTCTGCAACATAAATGTATTTTATTATCGTATTTCTAATATCGTTATTCACTGACCCCAGCTATCCCTTTTTACCCTCTGATTCAATAAGCTGAATTGAATTGAATCTTTTTTTATTTAAATATCGAATCGGATCCAAAGTGAACTAATTTTTTTATTTCATTGATTACGAATGATTTATAGTCGCATTCATAAAGCTAGTGCAAAAATGCCCCTAAATTCAGATCCAAATTTAAAAATTATCGTGCTTAAAAAAACTTAAATCTAGATTTAAATAACAACAATAATAATAAAACCATGGATATTATCATTAGACTCGATGGAAGAGTGATTTGAAAGGCTTTTGTTATTGGCATTTATCCGAAGTACGCTTCTATCGTAAGGACATTCGTTTATTTGAGGAATTTTTTTATCCAAGACTTCAACAAAGACTCGTTCTACGTCTTTGAGGGACAACAGATTTTATAAAATCATAAATAATTATCTAACAATAATTACAATTGTCCTCAATTACGAGGAGATCCCTGTGCTTTTTAAGACTGACAAATGATTTGAAGTTGATGCTGGAATGTATTATTAATGGGCAGATTCATTTAATCATAAATACCTATTTTGACGAGCCCATAGCCCATTTGGTAGTGACCCTGCCTGCCGAGCGAGGGGTCTCGGGTTCGATTAACGTCCGGGGCAGATATTAATGAAACAGATAAATTGTTCTCGGATCATTGGTGTTTGTAAAGTCTTACTTGTGTATGCAACCCGTAACACAGGGTATCCTACACCTAGGGTTTGAGTGTGTAAACGTTTATTTATTATTATTATTTATTATTCCATGAACGGTATACCATTATCTAGATTCTGTATATAATATGTGTGTATATTAATATAAGTAATTGCTGTGGCGTATATCTGTAATTAATATCTGTGACATAAATCATCACATCAAAAAATCATCACAGGTGCAATTGCAATTTAGGCATCAATTGTATTCATACTAAATATGCTTACTTTAAAGAGTTAATAACAACAATATGGGACATTAGAAGTTGTGAAATGAAGGAAATAGTATGTGACGTCACGTTATTAATATAGAAATATGCTTCACGACGATTTGAACCCATCTATAGTAGGTCATACATAAAATTGTAAGTTAGGCCCCTATTTATATAGATTTTCTAACACTTCATTAACGGTACCGAAGAATGGCATACTTTAAGGTAAACATCGAAAAAGTAAGCCTTTTTACTATATTGATGCAAAGAAGCTAGTGGAATTTAATGTTGGCGATCATGAGATTGTGCTTGATTAACACAATAGTCCACGAGGGTGCATGATATGACTGGTACATTGCGATCACACGTAGGTTAAGCATAAGTAGGTATATAAAGCATAACACTATTTATAAGTTACGTATTTAACGGTTGAGTAGGTACATTTTTTTTATGTTAAAACCCGACAAACGAGCGGACGAGCTTCCTGATGTTAAGTGGTCACCGTCGCCCATGGACATCAGTAACACCGAAGCCATCGCTGATGCGTTGTCGGACGAGAAAGAAGAAGAAGAAAGAAAGAAAGTACTGGCTCTCAAGCACTTAGCCGGAATACGACGAGTCGTTTGGCGATTGACTCGAGCAGGACGGTTGTAGCTAGCCAGACAGGCTTCACGAAAAGATAGTAATGCCAGTAATGGTATTAATGACTTAATAATAATATGGATAATATGTTCCTTACGCGAAACTCTACAACCAAGCAGGCCGACTTCTGTCGCCTCTTACGACACCCTGTTCTGCCAGCATGGCATTGGGGACAGTATTCTAGGCCGCCCCAATACGGCACTAATTAAATATATGTAATCGAAATATACTCTCACTTATGGGAGTGACCTAATAAAAACAGCTGTAATTCGATTATCCGTATATTATTGTTATCTAAAACTTTCTACCGCATGTTCATATCGACCGTAATGTAAATTTGTTATACAAACATTGTAATTAGAGCGTGGAGAATAATTTCAGGGCTATTTACTTTATTGTAACTCACCATACGAGCTATTTATTTTGTTTACATTGAACGTAGTTTTGGAATATATTTCCATGGCTGGGGTCTCTTTTCACAATGAGAAACCAGCATACTTCACTGATCAAGTGCAGGTTGTTACACACGTTGGAGAATATTATTTAGAACTATTAGGTATATCAAATTTTTCACGTTTACATTCACCCAAACAAGTAATAATTCATTTTTAATACGCACTTCAATCAAATAAGAGGTGCTCGCAGGATTTGAACTCGAGTCTCCCGAACGAGAGACCGACGTGCAAACAACTAGGCTACCATTGTTCTTATTTGAAACATTTGCAGTCATCATCTTTGTTACAACCCATATCGTCTCACTGCTGGGCATCGGTTTCTTCTCATATTTGCAATGCCATCCGAAAGTTCCAACATCGAAAGCACGCGTGTCAAACAGACATTCCACTCAAAAAATTCGAAATAACTCTGTCGGCAGAAATCGGCGAACGAAGTGGCGCGTCGAATCCAAGACGCGCCAGGTTCGAGTCCGTGTGTGTGTACTTGTGTGAGTGTATTGTAATTATGTGTAATGTATATAAAATATAAACATAATATAATATATATTAGAAGCTACATAGATACGTATGAGTGTGGGACGAAGGTGCCCACAACTCATTTTAATATAGTATAACTCTGTCACAATCCGCTGAAACTTTTCAATTACAAATCACGTTTCATGAGACGTCACATACGAGTACAACATATGTAAAAGATTATTTTGTTATGTTAAACACGTTCGTTCTCATATTTACTTTAGAAACATTTGCATAACAAACTTGTACGAATACGAAAGCTGTAAGAACTAATTTGACAAGATAATTAAGCCTAAAACGAAACAAAAATTTTGAGGCGACGGGTTTTACTTAAAGGGCCTCTTAGTTGCATAAATATTATGGCGCTTTGGTGGTTTGACGCAAAATTGAATTTCTGGCTATTTAAAATTATTCAAGACAAGGTTGTATGATAAATTTAATATTCAAGGATCATGATGCGTTTAATAAAAACGACGACGCCGAGATACTTTAAACGTATTTCAGTTGCAACTTTGGGCCAACTTGAGAGCCATTAATGGGGATGCGGGATGTCCGTTTAGTCGGTGATGCATCGGTGAAGCCTTTCGAAATCCTTGGATGGCGGTGACTGGCCATTAGGTGACCTGTCTGCTCGTTTATCGGCATTTTTATATTGACCTAAATATACTCATAAACAAACACACATGCAAACACACAGACACACACATAACAGAAATAAAAAACAATCTGTAAAAGTGTTGAATGTTAGAAGTGAAGATACGTCATATATTTAATTTTTATATTTTTTTATGTAAAGACACATACCTATTTTAATTTTGTGATGGGACAATAGTTGAAATATCTTTTCATTTTATGTGACTTAAATACTTAAAGAGCGGCTCTGGCCTGCGACTTTAACAGAATTACTTCGTGAGGCTCTACAATTTCTACGGTCGGAGTTAGATATTGATTCAAAATCAATGGATCAAATTAAACACTGCTTAGTTATATAACAAGCAGAAAGAACTGATTATGACCATGGATTAAATCATCATTATTGCCAAATTATATTTTATACGTAGTTAAAACATAATGGAGCGTATTACTTTGTATACCAACGCATACTAAGTGTATGTCACATTGTAGACTAACGTATGTTATGAGATCTGGGCGTCGGAGAACATAATAATAATTACAATAATAAACAATTACAATATAATTTCCCGGCCCTCATCCCAATCACTTGGGGTCGGTAAAGTGTGCCTTTTTCTTTCATACATTTCTATTTTTCGTCATATGAGTGCACACATCTTAATCATATAGTCTTCCCCTTCCATCCATCTACATCCATTCTCATCAATAATAATCCGTTCATCAATAATAAACAATTGTAATACTTGTAATGAAATAAAAAATATAAGACTTAAATACAATTGACTCAGTTTTCCGTGATGGAAGCTTTTGGAGTGTTGTCTCACGCTTCTGTGAGTCTACCGAACCACCTGCTGCCTAAGGGACGATCATTTAGGTCCTCAAAATTGGTTTAGCAATCTCTTTAAGTTCAGAAAATTCTTCGGATCCTACGTATATTCCATAATCGCCCAGCATGGAAACAGAAGGGTCAATTATAATCTTCAAAGATGCAGAAGAATCATATGAATATGTTAGTTAACGGAAGGGATAAAGCGCAATTGCCTAGCATCTTGATTAACATCGTGAATCACAAGTAAGCCGACCTTGATAGAACTCAGGGATGAATGCAGGTCCTTTGCAGATGCAGCTTTTAGTGGTTTTCTAAATTGTCGCTTGAAGCCCCCAGATTCAAACGAATAGGCATATTTATTTGTATCTTAAATTTTATTTAGTTTATTTATATGATGAGATAATGACGTGTTATAAAAGTAATAATTTAATTTAAACTTGTAGATATACCTATAGGTACTTGGTGACTATACAAGTCGATTAATTAAAGCACTTTTAAACTATTACACTCAAGAGAAATTGGTTGACATTTACTTTCTCCAGCCACAATTTCTCTGGAGGAAAGCGAAATTTTATGAGATTATTAAATTTTGGCCCGGTTGTGAATTTTGCTTTGCCGAAATCAGTTTTACTATGGAGGTATAAAATATCATTGGAAAAACAGACGCACATATGAAAATATGTTACATTGTTAATATATTAATAATAATGTAATGTAATTGGTAATAATTGTATAAAATACAAGCGGTCCATCCCAACATCGCTCTGGATCAATTGTTAATAATTATACAAATATACTTAATATACAGTCTATGTCCATTAGAAATAATGTACCTTTCAAATGCGTACTTCGCTGGCACAACAAACCAAAGTGAGTCTTGACCTCTGGCACCTTAAAATACAGCTTATAAGCAAATTATATTGTTTGGGCTTCCCAATCCTTCCCTATTCTCCTCCTTGACCGATGAGTTTAAACATTCGTGTCATACGCTTACCGCGCGAAAGAAGATCACACCAAAAAGTTGTTTCCGTCAACCACCGCGCTGCGCGGCGCCACTGAGTTTACCACCGAACAACATCGCGGCGCTTGCGAACGTTATTCTACCGTGCTCCGTGAAAAACCAACAAAAAAACGCGATTAATTTGGATGGGCCCATCAACTAAGTGGTATAAAAGTGCGTGTGTGATTCAACAATATCGTATCTTCAATTACAAACTGTGGATCGAGGCGTCGCGGTCAAAGCCGAGGTAAGTATCTACCTATCTACGACCCTAAAGTGAAAAACTATACCTTCTCGGGTCCTTCTCCATACCTTCAATAACAAACGAGGAAGTCCAACTTGTATTTATGTACATGTCTAACTAGATATTATAGTATAGATGAATATATTAATGATTAGGACGCCTGGAAATAATAGTGTCAAAACCAGTTCCGCACAGGTTTAAGCTTTTGTAATTAGCATGTTTTATTTAAAATATGTGCTGAGGAGTTTTTTTCGCCGTTTCTTCTCCTCAATTTTAAAGCACCTTTTCGAAACGATAGTAGAAGCAAAATATGACGTGCATAAGTGTATTTACAAAATACCTACAAGGTTAAATGATTTTGAATTGGACACGACATCTTGCTACGTACCTAACCTCGTAATCTAGTGTCAGTTATTGGCATTGTCTCGCGCAGATCAGACTCAACCCGGTCTTCCCACCGGTACTTCGGGCAGCTGACAGAACGTCGACCATTTAGTCGCCCCAAGTATGCTAGCTTAACGCCGCAATCCTCTCTCATCCTTTCCACATGACCGTGTTAATGAATACGATGGGCTTTAGTTACTCCAATTACGTTGGGCACGGCCACTAGATCTTCAATATCGGCATTATTACGAGATTTCCATCCCCCACAATCAAATTGGGCCGTTTCAAATGGTAAAAGAATTTTTCAAATAGGTCCGTGGTTCTGAAGATTACCTTTTGCATTACGAGTACATAAACACAAAATTCGCATTCTCTCTTTATAATATTAATATAATTTTATATTATGACTGATTTCTCGACGTTAACACCTGAATCAAAACTAGTTTACTCGTATCTCAATTATCATGTACCAAATTTCGTCCTAAATATTTAAGCGAGTGACCCTATAACGGTACGGTGCCTTTATAAAATCAGAGCCGTATAAAAATCTACCCAAATCGGTCGCCTCGCTTATTGAGCTAAGAGCTCGAGTTAGATTCTTAGCTAGGATGGATATTTGAGTTTATATTGTATATTCGCAAAAGTACGGTACCCTAAATTTATAAGTTTCTCATCGTTCACCCCTTCATATCGAGGTTATTTCATAAACTTTCATAAAGTTTTATATATAAAGTTAAAAAGTAAGCGATCAATCATACTTTAAAAGGGGCTTTAGATGGCCTGTTCATCGTCTATGACGAAAACGGAAGATTGATATACCCACAAATTTAATGGTTAGAAAGTATAAATAATAATACTAATACAGCAATATTTAATCCATTTACCTGTCAATCTCATTGAAAAGTGGTCCGAGAGAAAAATGATCTTGTATTATGATTTCTTACTTACATATTAATAATAAATGTTTATACACTAACACCCCCGCACTCGGTTTCCCTGTGTTGCGGGTGGCATGGACATACACAAATATGACATTACAAATACCCATGACCCGAAAACAAACATTTATCTGTCACATAAATGTCTGCCCCGGCCGGGAATCGCATCCGGGATCCCTCGCTCGGCAGGCAGGGTCACTACCAACTGGGCTATGGGGTCGTCGGGACCGAGGCGGTCTATAGCTGGGAAATGACGGTGGGGTTATAGCTGGGAAATTAAGAGACAGACCACATAACTGTAAATGGTCACTGTACCCCATCGACTTGTGTAACATCAAAGTTTGAGCATCGCGTGCAAGAAGTATAACTGATAACACGTTCAAAACAATTGTAGTGTTATAGTAAAAGATCAAATAAATTTATAAGATATAATGTATTAAGGAATTCCTGGCGGTTACAATGACTAAAATACAGGAGTTACAAGATTAAGAAACGAAAAAGAAGGTCACTTGTAAGTAAGAAGGTAGGCCCGTCGCTTCTCTGGCGGACAGCGCACGCAGACCTCGGCGACTGGAGCGTGCGTTTAGGGTGCACGAGACGATCGGAGTCCCCAGCGTTCAGCGCACGAAAACCTCGGCGCCTGGAGCGTGCGTTAATACGCACGAGACGCGTAGATTGTCTGGTGTTCAGCACACGGAGACCGCCTTAACCAGGCGTGCGTTAGGGCGCTCGAAGTATGAGCATCCCGGAATCTGAGAGTAATAAACTATTTCGGGCTAGAAGCGCGAGACTGTTTCGTTCCGTAATTGTGACTACACCCGCGACACTGTTCCGATAGAGACTTTTAGCATGAGACTCCTTCAAGTAACCACTGTTGCGACCCACACGCGAGAGAGACTGCTCCGTATCGTAATTGTAATTTCACTCGTGAGACTGTACGTGTCGATATCCAACACTTGCGACCCACATGCGAGTGAGACTGCTCCGTATCGTAATTGTAACTTCACTCGTGAGACTGTACGTGTCGATATCCAACACTTGCGACCCACACGCGAGAGAGACTGCTCCGTATCGTAATTGTAATTTCACTCGTGAGACTGTTACGTGTCGATATCCAACACTTGCGACCCACACGCGAGAGAGACTGCTCCGTATCGTAATTGTAACTTCACTCGTGAGACTGTACGTGTCGATATCCAACACTTGCGACCCACACGCGAGAGAGACTGATAGAGACTGGTAGTGTAGAGATCCAAGACTTGCGACCCACACGCGAGAAACTGTTTCAAATTACCAGTGTTGTGACTAACACGCGAGAAACTGTCCGTGTCGTCATAGCTCGCCTTATATGTGTCGAATCTTTTGGAATGATCTTCTTATTATATTCTATTTACGAATTTAAAATTTCTAATCAGCTTAATAAATAAAATTACCAAAAAGGATAGAAATTATACAATTTAAAAATAAAAGTAATCATGATGACAACAATTTAGGTCGTTTGTCAAATATTTGACAACAATAACAAAATATTAAACCTAATAAAATATATAAAGAAATTACAAAATAAATTATAAAATAAGTTAACAAAAAGAGGATTATAAGAGATACAAACTATGTGAGTACCAAAATACTGGATATAAAAACAGGTAAGTATTATAAATACTACACAATTCACGGTACATTTTAAAAGAAATCTTTTCATGCACAGGTATCATTGTGGTATAGATATCTGTGATTTGTAACAGGATTAACTTGGTATCGTCGTAATTGTATCGTCCGTCCTTTCATCAGTTGTTTGAGTAATACAAAAAAAAGCAGAGAATGTACTGTCAAGTATGACTATTACTATGAAGTAACTACTATTACTACTACCATACATAAGATAATACTATTGTATATTGTAATGAATTATTGTGTATTTTGTTAATCAATAATTAACGTTTATTGTATAATTTGAGCAAAATTCCCCAAGATTTTACGGTTATGTGTTGGTAACGGGTAAAGAGAACCAACTCGTTTATTATTTTTTGCGTTTTAGTCCAGTCGTAATTCATTATTACAGCCCATTGCTGCGCTCGGGCTTGCTTTCATAATGAGAGGGGTTATGGCCCGCCACCCTGGTCAACTGCGGGTTAGCAGACGTTACACACCTTTGAGAATATTATGAAGAACTTGCAGGTTTCCTCCCGATGTTTTACTTCATTAAAACGGGTGGTTATTAAATAATATGTAGATCATTTGAAAAGTTAGAAGTGCGTGCAGGATTCAAACTTGAGTCTCTCGTGAGGACGACAGACGTTCAAACCACTAGTCTACCACTTTTGCAGTTTTAGTCCAGTGGAAAAGAGAAATACAGATAAAAGAGATACTTTTTGTTTTTAAACTGTTATATTTGTTTCTTGAAACCATTTGTAACTTGAAGCATCTACCGTCGGTATATTTTTTGTTGTTAGCGAACAATTTACAATTTGTGATACAATATGTCTGAGATAAATAAATAAAATAAGCTTAATCGGCAAATACATTAAAATATTTTTATTTTTGTAATACATTTTATATTCAAATATAATTAAATTTAATTACTATTAAACTTATAAACATATGACTATGCAAAAAATAAAAATAAAATAATGCTCATAAAAATGCTAATAAAATTTACGAAGATAATTAAGTGGAAATTTATTTATTGTTAATGGTTGTGGAAATTGTCGAATAAAGAATTAATTCGAATTAATAAGTCGAATAAACGCTACACAGCTTTTTGTTTCGATAGTATAATGATTTTGGGTAAAAATTTGATTATCGGATCTCGTGCCGACCCTCGGTGTGGGTTTGTGATAAGCATTTAGTTTTTTGGTGAATTCGGCGACGTCTGGCCTTGATGTAAAGGTGGCTTACAGACGACAAAGTCAATGTGCCTGAATCAAACCTACCTAGAATACCTTACATGTCCAATAGTCATATACTTTAATTCTCTAATATTACTAGTAATTTTACGCCTGTAACGCACGCAATTGACGGTAGTTTGACATGGCTGCGATGTCCACTTAATATAGGGTAATAGACTACAAACCTTTACCGCTTCTATAGTAAAAAGGGCATGTAGGTTTAAGGTAAGTAAATAAAAAGGTAAAAGGATCATAAAATGACATTTTAGTTCTTCACTTCGGGAAAAATAGTTTATGTACTTAGAACGGCATTGCAATGAAAAAGATCGTGACATCCATAATGATCCATAACGATGTTTGGGAACGGATTTATTTGCGTGATTACAGGCAACTCATACATAATCACATATTTTTCTGACGATGACTGATGAACATCTCATGATGGGCTTGAAACATAAAATACAAAAGTACTCTTAACAATTAAAAATGTTTATTTAATTTTTATTAAACACTTTATTGCACTTACCTTAGAATAAAGGGATACTCCCTTTTTTAATGTGCGGACTTAATGCCTAATGGCATTCTATACCAGTCAACCCTGCGTGCTGGCTAGAGAATGTTATTGTTTCTGAAGTAAATCCATAGAGTTACGTAATAGAGGTACACTCATCTCAAAATCGCGTCACTAAAACATAAATGTGCATGTGTGTGAAAAATACACTGATGTGCGTGATTTTTAGTGATGTCAAATTCACGTCGATGTATTATCGACATGAATGTCGACTATTCCATCACAGGTTTCTTTGCTATATTCAATTCGTTCTCTTAATTAATTATTACATGTTAAATTAATAACACCATGCTAATCCTAGTAACTTCTCTTAACTTCGCTTCTTCTAAACTTAACCTTATTTGAGAGGATAAAACAATACGTGATTAAACGGTACTAAAGAAAACAATAATAATAATGCTTATTGGTTCTAATTAATTCTTTGATGTAAATCGATATTATTGCCTTATTACCCTCAGAAAGGAAATAACCAACAAATTTTGGAGGTATAGATTCTTCATTAACATGTCAGTGATTTCGTATAACAAAATAGTAGCCCTTAAAATGTCTACTGTAAACTTTGTGAGGAACCCTACCTATCTGGTTTAACATTCGAATTTGAAAAATTTGTCAATAAATATGAAATCACATTCGTCATTTCTTGTCATATCATAATAATAACAAATATAAAATTCGCAAAATTTTATCAATTTAAGAAGCTAATACTATTCTAAAGCCAAAGATGCACCTTTATATCAGTCTCTTTACTTTCTGTCCAATGTACAAGCTGTAACCGAAACTAAACAGGCTTAATATTAACAAATCTAGGTAAAACAAAAAATATTTCTTTATACCTATTTAAAAATTATCCAGTTATCGATAGATTTTGTGCAAGTCCTACACGAAACGGTATCATTTTCACGTACACAATATCTTTTTATCTTACACATAATTATGAAATTAAGTTATTATTCATAAAATGGAGTATTTACTGCATATTATTAATGTTAATTTATATAATTTTAAGATCAACTTCTATGCAAATAAGCATCGTGAAAGTAGTATTGCTCTATCAGTACTTACCTGTGTATTGCCTCTTTGTTTGGGTTATTGTTATAAGTAACCGTACAATTTAATACTGAACACGACACCATTATGTTTACTATTTTTAGTCTGATAAAATATAGAAAGATTGAAGTGAAACTAATAAAATAAGAAATAGCAATTTTTTGACAGAAGAGTAATGGAGAGTAAATAGTTTGAAAACAGTCCTACGGTAAATTTTCTTGTATCTCTTTCTCGCAAGTAGCATTTTCCGTAAAGCTCGACATCTCACTCGCGTACTGTGTTCCTCTATTACTAGCTTATTAACTCTATGAATAAATCTTGCTTAGGCGCGACTTGAGAGTAACTCAGATTTATTCGGACGGAATTAATACTCAGTACCTACGCTATAGTCTGTTTACGTAGTTTTTGTTACTGGCCAAATCGTGGCAAACATCTCAATTTATTGGAACAATTATTTTTCTTAAATAAGTAATAATGTTACGGCTGTAAAAAGATTACAAACTTTCTGAGTGCATTTTTTAATTTACATTAATACATTTATAGTAATTAAATTGTTAATACATTTTTTTATTAATCTGACATTTGCTACATTCTATAACATTTTTAAGAGGTTATATTGACATAAGCTGTCCTTGAATTTCGTTTTTATATTCAATTACTTTCATAGATGAGTGAAAATTCTTTAAAAAGTCTCAGTGGACTCTAGATTTCTTTCGTTTGCAATCAAAAACAACAAAAGAATATTTTTATGCAAAATAAATTTGTATTTCTTTTTACTTAGTTGTTAGATTTCTGTTCTTGCTATAATAACAATCATATTTGATTGGCAGCACAAGTTCAAATAAAGATTTGAATATTTTCAGTAATTTGCTTTCCATTCATATTTTTCAAATAAGTTGCTCGAAGGAAGTTTTTTTGTGTCTGATTTAGTTTAAAAAAAATAATTTCAATATATTTTTCATTTTCACTTGCTGTTGTTTATTCTGAGTTTTACGAAACAAGTCTGTGGTAAAAAAATTACGTTAAATTAACATTTTTAATATAATTCTATACCAGCGTTTATACAAACTTTCATTCAACTTAACCAATTCTTGAAGCAGTTCGTATAGCGCACCTCGGGCAATTCTTCTTAAACTTGTTCTAACTCGAAGAAGACTAACCGTTTTAGGAGGTTTCATTCTTAATTACGGGAATTAAACATAATGAAAGTATAATAAATTGTGATTTTAAAAGGGCTAAAGGGCTTTGAATGTTGAGTGCGCGTGTGCATTGTTATAGTGAATATGAATGAATGAGTTCCTATAGTTGGGAGCACTTCCGAGATGGAATGGTATACTAAACATTCGAGATCAATTAACAACGATGGCGAAGAACTGATATCAAATAATCCGTCAAAGTGCAAAAGCTATTAATCAAAAGTTTTTTGTTCACGTCGCTCTATAGTGTTTGTTTATTTTGAAATAGTCAAGTCGACAGGCGCTTTTCTTCGTTTCTGGATCATTTTGATGAATCCAAAATTCAGCACCTACGAGCCTGGTCCATATTTAGCTATACGTTATGGCACCTGGCCTACTTTTAAATATCAGTGTTTTAGAGAAAGTATTTCCTCATTCAAATGTTCTCTTGAAAAATTTTATGCTTCCTGATCCAATTAAGGTAGTCTATTGTATCTCTTCAAGTGTATTTCGGTTGCTCTTTTCAATTTATTTCTTGCGAAATAAATGATCATCTGAATAGGATTTCAATGCAAACCCTTTTTCAACGAGACATGATATTCCAATTTAGATGTATAAAGAATAAAAAAAACATTCTTATTTTTACTTCCGAGTAATCGTATTTTAAAAATAAATTATAACACGCCAGTTTTTTACATACATAAATGCTGTCGCATTACTTCGTGCGTGACCTGGTGGCTAATGTTTTAATTTTGACATAACGTATTTTCCTCATAAACCAACTTGGTTTAAGTATCAGCCCCTACACTATTCCTCAACGTTGTTGCAAGATAATTCCACGCATTTAGCCGTGGGTACGTTAAATTACATAGAGCCTATGTCAGTTCCATATATTATTGCAACATCTAGCAAGGTAGAAAGAACTGGCTACAAATTTAAGCCCATTCATATAACAATAACTGTCAAATCTTTTGAGGACATACAAATCTAATATTTATTTAACGGTTGGTTGTTACATGTTTCGGGAAATTTCAAGAAGAAGAATACTCAAGAAGTAGTACAGATTACATATAAAAAAATTACAGATTTCATACCAAATTGTCCACAGATCATTTAAAATCATCACACATTCAAAAGTTACGCAGCAGGCAAAATTAACCATCATGGGCCCGTGTTATTCTATAAACTACCGTAAAACTAAATTACAAATAAAACAAGTCTATCCTGAATGTATATAACCAGTGTTTATTTAACGTCAATCAAAGTCGCAAAAAGTCCTCTTAATTGCACAGAAAAACAAGATATAACAATATTTTAAGTACAGTAAGACAATGTAACTGCTTAATTAGCGATCTCTTTCAGAAAACTGATTAAATATTATTACATTAGATGAAATATTAAAACAGGGTAGGGATGAACAATTATGGAATAAGTTTTATTTATAGCAGTATGTCAGTAGCTTGTGTAACTATAAAGATTAGGGTAAGGATTAATTCAGTAATGGTAAACAGTAACGGTTAATTCAATTTACTATTACGGTAAAGTAAAAGGATTAAAAAAGTGATACCTAATAATTGTACCAAGAGAACAACTTATATAAATTATTAAAAATACACTAACATATGCTAACGTAGTAGGCGGAATGAGTTGGGATGGTAATAGAATGTTTAGGGCGGTGGAACCAAAAAGCGAAAAAGAAAATGAGAGGGGAGAATAAAAGGAAAATAGAGGGAAACTAACAAGGCACGCACGGCAAATATTCATCCTTTCGTCGAAAATATCTCTCTCATTACGACGAAGTGCCTACCTTCGTCGTTTATTTATAACACGTACCGTAAAAGACTGGAATAACTTGTCTGGTCATGTGGGCAGCACAAAAGAGTCACACAGTATCACAAAATCATTCAACAAAACAGTGAATAGGTTTATACTGAAGTTACCTTTATCATGTAGATTTTATCAAATCACGAATATGTCATGTCCAAATCCGTTTTGCATGTAACGTAACTGTGTTGAGGAAATAATTTACGTTTAGTGAAGAAATTAAAAGATTTCCTGTAAAGTATACTATTATAGATAATTTTAGATACCGATATAGAGACAATCCAATATCGGTCAAGCCGTTTTTGAGTTATCTTGAGACATAGACAATCAAAAATGTTCAAAATGATCAAATATAACATTTTTATTCCTGATTAAAATGTTTTTTTTCGGGTGCGTTTGCTATTTATAAACGACAACAGTTTACTGAAGTGTAGCAAGGAAAGGTTAATACATACAAATTTTTCAAAGTCTTTGTAGTTTAAAAGAAATGGAACAGGATGAGGGGAGGAACAAGTATTCGTGTTAATTGTTTTTCAATATAATGTACTTTTAAATTCAAATTCAAATTCAAAATCATTTAATCATATAGGTATTTAGTAAATACACTTATGAACGTCATTTTTTGCTTCTACCACCGTTTCGAAAAGGTGCTTTAACAATGAGGAGAAGAAACGGCGAAAGAAACTCCTCAGCACATCTTTTAAACAACATATGGTAATTACAAAAATTTAAAGTTTAAACCTGTGCGGAACTGGTTTCGACACTAATATTGACCAGGCATCCTTGTCATTCATGTACTCAAATTAAAAAAAAATATATATATCCTCTTTATTACGTTAAGCGTTTCATTTGACATTTCACTAGTGCATTATTTTTTTTAATTTCGGACCAACTTCGAAAAGTAGAATACATATATTGTGATAGATGGAAATAATAGAGACACTAATGTTTTTGTAAAAACAGTAAAATGATGGAACTGAAACACGTCAGAATTAAAATAGTCAAAGTGAATAACGCAAAAGTATCAAACTGTGAAGGAGTATAAAAGCAAGTCGTTTACTGTTGCTTATATTGAACTTCGATTCAAGCTTTTGCGATGTACATTTTGATGAGTTTTAAACAGATTTATAGGTGTGTAACGTACAAGTAAAGTTTTACCGCCACTTAAACTTGTTGCAACATATTTCACGGAGAAATAGTGATGAAGGACAACGTTAGATAGAGGTTTTATAAGCTGCGAGTGATTTCCTTCTTCTTAGCCCCGAGTCTATCTATTTTCCGTGCCGATTTAATGTCCGAAGTTCTTATAGTCACACACATAAAGATGTGAATCGTGTTATATATTTCACGTGTCTGCTCCCGTACTTCGTGATTTGACTCTCACCGTGTTATACGAACAATAAAGGGAGATGAAGATGACGTAAAGAAATTAATAAACCGCATGTAAATACTTTGTACCAAAGTTTCATTACGTGAACTATATGCGGAGAGTCTCGTCATTTTAAAGGAACATGTTTCATGTTCTGGTTTTCAAAAGACGTCAAAGAAATTTGCGCTGCATCATTCTTCTACTTAAGGGCTTTTAGTTTCAACGTATTTAGTAAAAATAAAGATTCCATGTAGTATATACTAATGACGTGGCTTCTTGCAAATGCCAGGATTAACTATGTATGATACATCAAATTATGTGGAAATTTATTATTAATAATATAGAGGGCTATTAAATTATCGAGCAGGCGAGCCACCTGATGGTAAGTGGTCATCGTCGCCCATGGACGACCAATGCCAATGGATGCCAAAGGTGTCATTGATGCGTTGCCAACCAGGAAATGAGAAGAAGGTAAGAAGAAAAAACTAACTGGTTCTCATTTTAGTATTAACCTATTCCTATAGTTTGTAAAGTGTGATTGGGGTGAAATAAAATAAAATTAAATGTAAGTCGTAATTAAGGATCAACTAGTCGTTGATTTTACAGCATAATAATTAACATTTTCTGACAAGTACCTAAAATTAGTTGATTAAAATTATTGATTACTATAAAATCAGGTAAGAAAAAGACTAAAACAGTTGTAGGGTAATAGTAATGTGAAAGTTAAAATTGTAAAGTAATAATAAATGGGAAGGTTGCTGGCCCGTTTGGCTGGCCTCAAATAAAGTGAACGCCAACCAGCGGGTTGGGCCGAGTTAGAGTAACCATATCTGGTCATTGCTGCTAGATCAACTATTAAAATGCAAGGTTACTCTGGGAGTGGTACACCAGGATGCAGAAGATGCTCTGACGACATACTGGGTAACAGGAATTGCCCAACAATACACTGAGAACCCGAAAAGCCCCCGCAATACGTTAAGAAACAGAAAGGCCCCAAAGGTACACTGACTGAGATGCAGGAAAGTGCCCCGCGATATAGTTAAATAATTAACTTTTCCCTACGATGAATATAACAGAAGTCGACAAGTCAAGGTGTATACTAATTAAATGATATTTATTATTAATACTTTACTAAGTAGTAATTACTATTAAAATGTACAACTGATACAAACACAACATGGAACACGTTTCTCGAAAACACAACACGAAAACATAATTACCCGCAGGTTAATTATTAGAATTAAATTATTTAATAAATAAGCACTAAAATATATAAGGCACTTAAAGCATATCTTTAACAAACACCACAATTGACAATCCGTAAAGATCCCTACCATAACAAGGAGAACCTGTTTCTTGTTTTTCTTTTCTTTCCTTTTCCTTATTTCTTTTCTTTTAATAAACTCGGCAGGAGTAAATCGAAAACATATCATGAAAGTAATAAAACAATTTTATTAATTTAACTAGTCCAAACCAAAGAACCACGAACACTCACACAATTACACAACAATTTTAGTAAAAAATTTAACGTCATCAATTGAGAATTTGGAAATTAAATAAGTAAGGAATTGGAAACTGATTGGATTTTATGGGATTGGAGACAGAAAATAATCGCATCAATCCATTAAATTCGTCAGTTGACTTTGAAATCGGAGGTTTCAGTTTCTATTTAAATGTACTGTTGCATAACAAAATGTGTTCATTAAAAGAAATATGTGAAAATCCAAGCCGATTTTTGTGTAAGTATTGACCAACTCGCCATAGTGAATAAGTAGGTATATCTTATTTTATAAGTATATTTGAATCGCCATACGAATAACCATCGAAACTGTTCGATGCTATGTTCTGCCTAACGTAAATATTGTTGTTATTACTAAAGCAATTTAGGGTATAACTTCAGTATTAGGCATTCGAATAGCTATCAGAGATGTCTACCAGTATAAAAAGCTGTTATAAATTGAAGAAACTTAAAGTTTAAATAAACATAGTACTTGTATGGATTCGTCGCAGTTGGTAACCAATTCATGTTAGAAGCTATTAATATCTCTTCCACAATTCTTAATGATGGCTGCGAAATCATCCGGTGCCTAATGACTGTTTCACGTGCCCTCCAAAAACTTCAGTACTCATAAAATTACGCCCCTGGCGATCACGCATCTAACTTTGTATCACACTAGATTTTGTTTTTTTTTTACATAAAATAAGTTAATGCCTCCTTTTAATTAGAACAGTTTTGAGACAATGGATTATTTGTATCTTCTTTTTCATTTATTTCTCTTCACATATTGGATATATATTACTAAAGTTATTATTATATAACGTCCTTAATAGTATGTTCAAAATATAAACATTTTCTATATTTATATGTATGTCTTTTTAACCTATATTCGATTAACTTACCAGTTATGTGAACAGCAATAGCTGGGGGCATTACAAAAATACCCACAAGCAGGTCAGCTATGGCCAAACTAGTCACAAAGCAATTTGTCACTGTCCTCAGTCTTTTCGTCGTCAAAACCGCTGATATTATCAAAGTATTGCCGATCACTGTTACCACTATCAGCAAACAGAGTATTACTACTACGGCTGCTTCAAATACATCATACTCATTTTCCACTTCACAATGTTTATCAAAGTTATTTAAGTTACTTATAGTATTGTTATTATTAACACTTTCAATACATTTGATGTTACTATTATTATCTATAGTCGAAAATATTTGATATACATTGTTTGTTAGATTGTACAATTCTTTTTCTGAACTTTCTATAAGCACTTCGTTTTGTCTTTGCAGGGTAGTGTTCCATTTTAAAATATGGTCGATCCAAACAGCATCCGATACCGAGATCATAGGATTTGGTTATTTCTTGTCTTCGGGAATCGTTGATGACATATTCTGGAACAAAAACAAGGCTTTTATTTTCTTATATTACGAAAGAGTAAAATGGCTCTCACCGTATGATCTATTTAAAACTATTTTAAAGGTTGGTTTAATTACTATCGCTTTATTCGCTTGTAAAATAGTGAATACGTTTCACTTTTTTACAAGTGTAAAAGATAACAGATACAAATATATGTCACAAAACAACACACGAGGCTCATAAATAAATACACATGACCCAAGAAAGTAAACATGATTAAAATAAGATAATAAATAAGGAAAACCTATGTACAAATAAATAAAATACAACTACGAATACATAAAACCAAAGAAATAAAACACACAATACTAGAAAGAACGGTCATATAAAATTATCAGTATCATTATTCAGTATTAAAGGTCTTATCGTATAAGCTTATGTTTATTGGGTCTGAGAATATACTCAAATTGTTAACCGAATTCAAAAAATTAGGAGTTCTGTGTTTGTGTGAATGTATTTTTAGAGTAGATGCTAAGCCTGAATCAAAATAATACTAAGTAATTAAAAACCTTAATTACTAACGGAATATAATACTGATAAAATAGTGCGATGTAGCGGGATTGAACTTAGCGTTGTAACAACTATCTGTGCGAGTTTACACCGACTTCAAAGATAGTACTTGTATTTGTATGTAGTGCATTAGATAATATTGTATTAAAATATACACTGTTATCGATATAAATGTTATTGATATTACCATTCTCTACTGTTTTACATTATTATTCGATAGTAAACTATTTGAGCCACGCGCCAATTGACCTACATTTGTATACAAGAGCTTAAAAAGGCTGCTGTACATTTTTGGTGTTTCGTTGTAAAATAGAATCCCTGTGCCTACAGCGAAATGAGAGTCTTTTGACGGAGGAATATAAATTGAGTTTTTGTACAGCAATTTTCAGGTGCAACATCATAATTTTAATAATAAAAATCGGGAAAGGTTAATTTATTTGAGCAGGTGTTGGTTTTTATCCGTTGAAATTTAGAATAGTCATAAAGGTTTTGATCGCATAAATAGATTTGATTTATTAAAAAATCACCAGTGAATAAACCAACTAAACCAACTAACCAACTAAAAAACAATTTGTACATTAATTTTCTTTGAGTGCATAAATATTTTGTTTTACATTAAATATTTCAGACCAAAGCATTATTTTTCACGTATTAGAAAATATAAGTGACAGGTAACCGCCTCCGATTCGCTTCAGAAACCGTTAGCCAAATCTAAACGTTAGCCTTACGTTTTGAAATGGCACCCGCGTTATTCAGGAATAGGTTTTTATAGTTCCTTGAATTAGAAACACCAATTTCTTACAATACGTGAAGCCAGACAACCAAAATTCTATTTACTGCTCCCTTAATAAAATCTCTATAGTTAGTTTTATTTCCTATTCTGCGGAAATAGATTTATTTCCCGAGAAGAAAAGTATACTATATTTATGACCCATAATATAAATTTCTAATATACTAAGTGTCGTCCAAATCTGTTCAGTGGTTTTAGTGTGATACGTGCACAGACAGACAGACAAAAATTCCGAAAAAATATAAAAAAATATGTATATAAATTAATATAAAGCTCATACTTGTATAAAGTTCTATCAGGTATGACGATTGACACCAAAATGACAAACGTCAATGTGGATTTAATAAAAGGAAGAGCACGGTGAGATACCGGGATAGTTCGATGTGATCTGTGTGTGTGTAGTAAAGTGAACAAGGCAGTGTTAGTAAGTAAAAAGTATATAAGTGACCAGTGTACAAAGAAAAGTACGTGCTGGTGCAATTAAATTGTGATTCGCAGGAACAAAAAAAAAATTTAAGTTTTATTATACTATCGTAAATCTTCAAAAAAATATTCCTTCCAATTAATGAACGGTTTTGGCCTCGTTACAATTCCATTATTAGTATAGATAATGTTGATGTATGGTTTTTTATTTTGTGTAAAAGTAATTAATGTAAACTACTTGAGTTTTATTATTATTACTGGCGGCCTTTCCTAACATCGTTCGGAATTAACGATTAATTATCCATATATGCTTGGTATAGAGCCTCTGACTATCTACATAATGTTCCGGAGATTACCCGCCGCATATACACAAACTCAAATATTCCCACTTTATACTTACAGTATTAATACAGATCAGCGGTATTTAAACTTTTTAAATCTATTTTATTTATTTTTCTAAGCGTTCGCTCAATCTATTGCAACAATAAATAAATTAAAATTACTAAATGAGCTATTCTTAAATAATGCCGCTTAATAATGTCTTCACACAAAATTCTGCAAGTATTATTATGTTAATATTAATCTACTTTGCAATAAACTGCGAGCGCAATGAATGGGTCTTGTGACAGGAGTAAAACCTCCCGACCCATAAAGATGATCTACTGGTAACATTAAAATAAATTATAATTTTGTCATAATTATTTGGGCATGCTTAAATTATCAGTGTTTATGTAATCTGCACACCGTATTTGCCAACACTAACCTTTGTGTACTCTCTATTTTTCTCTTCTCTATTTCTTATGAACCTCAAATGCGTTAAGGTAACGAACATCGAATGTGTTAATATATGTTGGCATTATTTTCTCTCCTTTCATTCCTCTCCACGAAATTGCACCTGTGCACGCGAATACCACTCACAGACACGAGTTGTCACCGCACCGGGCAGTTCACGAGGAACATTTGGGTTGGCTTTGCAATGGTGATACCTCAGGTGTTGCCTATCTCCATAGAGGATGTTGGCGACGTACTATTAGATCCACCTGCTTTTTCGTTTGTCCTTTACACTATGAAAGAAAGCACGTGCAGTGAGTAGTGCTTTGTTTTTACAATTAGCGTAGCTTGGCGATAAGAGAAAACGTTGGTGAAAGGTAACAGGATGGCAGTTTGAGGATCTACAGCCGTATTGATACAGCGCGATTCGCCTGCAAGGGGCACCCTGGTTGCACCCCTGCCTTTTCTTGCACACAGGTATGCACGCTTACCCTTCCCTCCTTACTTGATTCGCCAATGTTTCTTTAGATAAATCCGCAACCAGTCCTAATACAGTCCACGCCGCGGGGCATCATGGGCCTAGGTGTCCGTGACCAGGTACTTAGGAGCTTGATCACAGGCATATGGTTCGAGC
This sequence comes from Megathymus violae, assembly GCA_003671415.1. Classification (NCBI taxonomy): domain Eukaryota; kingdom Metazoa; phylum Arthropoda; class Insecta; order Lepidoptera; family Hesperiidae; genus Megathymus; species Megathymus violae. The sequence continues at coordinate 3,210,139 of PDGT01000028.1, forward strand.
GAGCCGTGTACTTTCCGCAATTTGGTACTTGGGCGATCCCCCAGGACCATCACATATATTCTCGCTCTTCGGCCGAGTCCCATATTACCACACAATAAATAAGGTTTTTTTTTAACGCAATTTTATTAAGATTACCATTTTTTCACCTTTTTAAATACATATTTTAAAGTAGTTAGTTTAATAAAAAGATAATAACAATAGATTTCCGCAAAGCACTCTTTCATGTTATTAATAATGAAGATAGACTGTTATTACAGTAAAATGTATTTCCCTTCTTCCAAAAAAATTATAAGAATTTTATTAAATACTTCATTGTCACTTTTGTTATTAAACTTAATTATCTGTAGCAATATTTCTATAACAATACCATAATATGACTTATGAAAGTAATTAATATAACTTAGATATTCTCTTTGCTCAAACTATATGTAAAAGGGCTACGCTTAACTGCTTGTCATATTAGGAACGATGAATAGTAGGATGAAATATTAATAACATAAAGTTGATACTAGATTGACGTGTGACTTTTGAACAACTTGTCTTAATGAAATTCATTATAACTCAACATATTAATTTTATTAAGACAACATTTTTTTCATCCTACAGATGGCGCTAGTGTCGAGTCACGTTTACATTAACTTCTGAACAAAATAAATTAAACACCGACGCAGCAAGCTATTTCAGTCATTTGCAGTGCACGTAATTAAGGACTATGTAAACCGTGTCGGCCGTACAAATGGAATGTTAACAATGCAAGGATGGATACCCGCCGTACGTCGAATAGTTCGATGGAGGAATTATTTCGAACAATTCCTGCGCATACTCTCCAAAATGTCCCTTATAGAGGGACAGAAGTTAGTCTCAACCGCTTTGGTCAGAGAATTTTGCGTCGATATGTTGGATGTGATTAAGATTGATCTTTTCTAATGCCTTTTTATAAAACTTAGCGGCGAGGTCAAAAGGCTTTCTTTTAAGAATTGATTTCCGACGCTTTGCGATCTCGAGCATCTACCGAAGATAAACATGGCGATTGCTTACATCGAATTATTAAAACAAAAAAAAAAAAAACAAATTTAAAAAAGAAGTATCATCATCATCTCAGCCAGACAACGCCCACCACTGGGCATAGGCCTCCCTCAAGGATCTCCACGACGATCGGTCCTACGTTGCCTTCAGCCAATAGCTACCCGTGACGTTCACCAGATCGTCATTAGTATATGTAAAGCAAAAGTCACTTAATGAGGTTAGAATAAATCTTAATATTTTTAATATAAACTCATTTAAATTTAAGTGAGTAACAAATAATATTAATTTATTTAGATTCTTAGCATGCACATTGTACGTGAAAATATATATAAATACGTGTATTATGTTAAGTTTAAGTTATTCTTATAAGTGATTTTTTTATATTTTCGTAAGGCAATTTGTTTTAAACACTATACCGTCTCTCTGGAATTACCACATATTGTCACTGAATAATTACACGTATCATCGGAATCAATTCGGGAATCCTTCGATAGGCAGCACATAAACAGGTGTCTTTTCTGCAACATTTTTGACAGATCCTGGATTAACACTGGCGAAATAAATAAGGATTTTTCTAATCTTTCTCCGAATCCTTTTTTATTTAAGGACATTTTCTTTGTAAGCTCTTTTATTAACGCACTTGTCATCGGCGATAAATACCCCGGGATTTCTGCTAAGCCATATCGATTTCTCTTTTATATTAAATTTTGGCAGCTTTTGTAAGTTGATAATATTCTTCGAGTGAAAGCTTATAGATTCGTGAATTATTTGCGGCGAAATTGATCGCGTACGTCAGCATAAAGCGAGATCGGTGCGTTTAATAAGTTTAATTAATCAACCTTTGATCTAAAATCGGATTGCTTCGGTTCCAGTGACGAAAAGCAAGTTAACTAGAAATTAATCAGTTTCTTTCTTAGTCGGCAACGGGCCTTAATGTTATTGTTCCGATGTTACAGATGTACGTTGGCGGAAGTGACCATCGTGTGTTCTATCTGCTCGTTTCTCGACTATCTAATAATAATATTGTAAAACCAGACCGAATCTGTACGTCCAATATTTTAGGGCAATTTTAATGTTGCTAACTTTTGTTATCAATATCCTCCATATTACAATATATTGTATTTATTTTTAATAACATAAACATGTATTTTTAAAATTCTTGTTTGTTTATTTTTATGTCGGTACACATTTAACTATTCAACCATTGAACAGATTTAGATGATTATTGACATATTTGGAACGTATATTATAGTCGTAAGCTAGGATACTTTTTAACCCAAAAATCTATCTGTTCGTGCGAAATTTTTCAAAGGAAACAAGAGCGGATTACTAGTTAAACCGAATACCACGTTAAAAGATGTTTAATTCCTTCCAGGACAACTAGTCAACATTAAGAATTTTGGGTGTGATTAATACACAACATGATCAAAAAAATAGACAAATGTTACTGCTACGAAGGTCAAGCAAAGAGAAAAAACATGCAGGCAGTATTAATCTTATAAGTATTTCGTTTTTTAATTGCTGCACGAAACCCCTAGAATTTGTATAATTAATTTAATTATGAATTATTTATTTACTAAATTAGCTTTATTAAAAAGGGTATTTTTCTTGAATTCGGATAATTAATTAACACAATAAGTGGTGCATTTGTAGTAAGAAAAGCAGTAGTTCGCTTGAAAATGTAAGTTAGTTATGTTAGGCGTATAATGGAGAAGATAAGAGTTAATTAAATACTCGGTTAACTTATTGAATTAACGATGCTTCGAATAGTTTATTTACTTTTGATTCATGGAGTATGTAACCTACTTGGTGTTACTATAGCAACGGCTTCAACATACGACAATCATCGTACTAAGGGTCAATAACAAGTGTATATAAAATTTGATCAAGAATTAACATACAAATAAATAAATTAAATATTGAATTAACATTCACATTTCTCTGTGTCAACGATTTGTCTGAAGGTGATAATCTCCAAATCCAGTGAACGGATAATATGAAGTTCGTATAAAAAAATTACGTTACAGGTCAATAGTAATCCAAACATAATAGTTTTACATCTAAGTGATTACTGTCATTAACTTAACAACAAGATTTAATGTCACAATCTAATTTCTTGTGTTTAATATTTAGTTCTTAGAAGGTGTCTGACTCATTATTTGTCAATTTTTATTACCTGTTATCCTACTTTAAGTATCATAATATCGTAACCATGTTCTAGTATCATTTGAAAGCGTCTGCTAATTCTTCCAATATCTACAGCATGGTGATAATCACCATCGTTTATTTATTTATTTCATTACCTACACACATAGTTGTCAAAGTGAACATTCATGATTTTAAAAATGTACAATGTCTTTTATTGGAACTACACACATTACCTGATCTACATTTTGTTTTGTTTGCAATCAAGGAGCGGTCACAAAAAAATTCATTGTCATTATTATGACAGCTTAATTATGCTGAAGTTTGATGTTATCCACTATCTGATTTTCACTAGACTTTCGTACAAAAAGGTGCATGATTGTATGTTATACAATTTGGACCATACATCTAAAATAAAATTCAATTTCATAAAACTGAATGTAGTTCACGTATGGGTGTAAAGGACTTATTTCATTCTCGAGTCCAAGGTGTATCTTGCTGAATGAATCAATGGTTCTACGATATGTACCTCTTTTCCGAAATCGCTGGAGTTTGTACCGCCTATTTCAGTACTAGTGGTTTTCAGTGGTACAGTGTTTTCCCTCTGTCCCTACAAAATTAATTACCGTTAGGTGGTCTAGTTACAATAAATATAAATCATAATAAAACGAGCCGCTATTCTATTTCATTTACCAACTGTCCCCCATAATAGGTTTTTCAGTGTACATTTGAAATGAGTATTCATTAATTATATTTTAAATCAGTTACTGTATATGCCTATACAGAAATACCTTTAATGTTTTCTGTTTGGAATTAAACAGTGGAATTGTTTGAAATCACACGTCGATTGCCCGTTGATCCTTTTTTTAATCAACCCATATTGAACCAGCATCATGAAGTACATTTCAAACAATGTCTAGTCAATGAAAGACCTGTATCGATCAATACGACGTATGTTCGAGGGTTATTGAAGCTGGAAAATAATTATGGTTCACGGATAATTTTCCGTTCCGTTAATTTTATTTTCCATTTCTTTTTAACTTATCGGGGTGTATACTCTACCAAGAGTAAGTTTCAAGCTCATTTCGTACTGGTGAAGAACCCTGATGAAGAACCCTGGTGAAGAATGAAAGAGGCAGTGTCGTTAGGTTTTAGGTCGTTTTCTTAGAGGTCAGTGGCTTCTCTAACTATCACAGCTAAACTTATTTAAAATTTCTGTTCAAAATCTGTTTCAATTCTGTTCTTTCTGTTTAAAATTTCCAGCATGTAAATAAATTTTCGCAACAATTTTTCCGATCCATCTCGACTTCTTCCGTAGCCTGTTAGAACTGTATTTACGGAAGAAAAAAGGCACAGTGTCCAACGAGAGCCAGTAACCAAGATGATTTTATAAAGGTACACCAGATAATAGTGTTCCAAACCTTCCGTGCACTTCTCGATCACTTCGCTTTTTAAGCGTATTGATTATTGAAACAGTTAAATCATTGACCAGCGTTCCGTTTTTGAATCACATTAACCAGTTTGTAATACCAGATAACCAAAGCGTTGACTGCCAAGGTGAAATTAAAGAAACTCCTTATTCTAGGAGGGTATCAGCCTAGGAGGGATCCCTATAAACATGCACGAGTCCCTTTGGGTTTAAACTGGATGGTACAGATTTAACGATCCTCACAACCTTAATTTTACCCTACCCTTGAAACTCTTATCTTAGATAGTAGATTTCATATTTAATATCTACCACAATATGAAATCGACGCCACTTATCGCATCAATGCTCTAGCGAGTTATCAATTTAGTCCTCGCTTTTTTAGGGCTGGTTTTACACAAGTTGTTAGAGGGCAATACATTGGCGTGGTAGGAACTGTCAACAATTATTACAGTTGATAATTACAGTGAGATCCCATAAGTGGCGCTTACAGTAAAATATATATGCTTAATGCCTTCAATCGGTCAAGTCTTTAAGACGTTCCACGAAGTAAATAATATAAACTCTTGAAGATAAATATATGTGTTAGCTGTAGTGAAGTTATTAAACTATATTATTGGTTTATAATATTATGTATTTTAATGTTAATATAATAAAAAAAAGGGATATCCAATTCCCTGAGTTTGTATTTATGTGGGGAGTAACCATCGAATTCACGGCATCTACTTGAAAATACATAAACAGAAATGAAAAATTAGGGTATGAGAAGAAAATGACAACGACAATTTTGAGGGTATTAATAAAAAAAAATACAATAATATGACTGTGTAAGTTTGCCTGTTATCATACAAATATAATCATGTTTATACCTCGCATATTGTATTGGAAATTAAATTGAAGGTCACGCATAATCCATTAGGTACGCTTCATAGAACATTGATTCTTGAAATATATGCATGAATAATTATGTAATTTTAGGCAACATACGGCACGAAGATTCAGAGGGTAATGCAATATTTGTAACGGTTTTAAACTATTATCCGTCAACTGCAGGACACTCGTTTCTTCGTATCTCTTTACGTAAACGAAGAGACTCGAGGCGCGTTTTGTCACGGCTGATTGGTGGAGACGTTTGTGGTCTATCTAGTGATTTGTATGCCTCTCGAAGTTCTCCAGCATAACTAAAGTACGGTTATCTTATGATAGTACCCAGGGCAAACGGTTTAACGTGCCCTCTGAATCCAACAACGATTACCAACTATCTATTAAAAATCTCTATTCAAAACGTTACATCTATTCAAGAATCTTTATTCTGAATGGTTCTTCCATACACGATTAACTACTCTTTATTCAAAACAATATGTCTATTCAGAAATTTCAATTCAAAATGATGTTGATATACAGAAATTTTTATTCAAAACGTTACATCTATTCAAGAATCTCTATTCTGCGTGGTTCTTCCATTCACACTAAACCATTTTCTATTCAAAATTATATTTATACAAACAGCATCTGTTAGTGCTAATAGAATAAGCAGTTCATATTAACAGTTACCACACAGTTTCATATGTATGGAAAGTTGTTCATTGCAACTTGTATTGCCGTAACTGAAACTATCGGATATCCGAAACAGTAACCGAATCCGATAAAACACTTTCGAATCATTTCGGATATGAGCAAAGTCTAAATGAAACACATTATGAAAGGTTTTCGCCGGCCGAGTCGATTAGTGTATCGACGTCGTTGTCGTTTTGGGACAGTTTTATAATTTAATTTGTGAGGCTACAGGTTTTTCTGTGATTATAATATCACATAATACCTACAAATAAAGTCAAAACTTGGAAATACACTTTTTTTTTCGAAGTCATAAATTATCTATTATCCGAAACCGAAAATATCCAAAACAATCGGATAATTCGAAATAATTTCATATCCTTTAAACAATGTTTTCTCCAAATGATAAATGATAAATTGTGAGAATGAAAAACACAAATATGTCGTGTATATTATTGCAATGTAATTGTACTTACCTAGCATACAATCATAATGTAGGGACCGTTCCCGTTACGGAATCTGTTTGCATTCCTATCTTATTCCTACCCATGTTGCGCCTGTTTTGCTATAGATTCATGTACTTATTTATTTAGATTCGGAATGCATGTTTGTATAAATTTCATTTTAAATAGAGAGTAATGGGGGGAGGGTTAAAAGGGGGCGGCAAGTATTATAATAAGTATCCAAGACTGATAAAAGATGTGTTACGGAAGCGGAAAATGGTATGGGTGGAGTTTAGAAAAGATCTTTTAATCATAATCGAACACCCATGCGAATGACTGACACAGGCTTATATTAGCTCATCTCTACTTTATCTTGGTGGTGGGGAGGCTAATACTATAGTTCGATTGGCTGGTTGAATTGCAATCATCCAATTGGCTGGCGTGGGTTCTAACATCATATCCGTTACAGATTCTTATAGGTCTATACATATAAGTATAATTGTACATATTTATATATAGTTTTGTGTATGTGTATATAGATAGTGTTTGATTTTAAATATTTGCCACTTATAAATCATTTATTTAAGTAGATTTCATTATCATTTATTATATTATCATTATTGAGATATTTCATTCATAAAACAAAATGAACTTAAATCATAGTTACCTTTGCTAGTATTGGCTAAAAACTCAATTCATATATGTACAATTTAGATTATCATACATCTTTTTATTAGTATTGTTATAAATTTTGCAAGTTGCATTTTTAAAGGTTTAGTTTAAACATGAAAATGCCAGTGAGCTCAAGTTTTGTATCCAGGACTGTACTACTTGGTTAAATAGTCATAAAACAATACTTTTCAAGCACTAAACGTCAGTTAGAAAATATCAGTACAGCGGACAATGAATAAAACAATTCATTTCATTCAATTTTAATGTGCCTACGTAATATAATTTCCGCACCGTTCACGCAATGGCCCTTAAATTCATAAAGCGAGGTAATAACGACCTACGGAAAACCGTAAATTTCAACCAAAAATCAGAATGGCGAACCTTGTCGGGTAATAAATACAACGTTACCGTTTATGGTTATTTCTAAGAACCTTTTTAAAGGACCACTAGAGAGATACAGCCAACATTACAATAATGCACGTCCAGTGTTATATCAACAACATAATAATGCGTTTTAACATTTAGTAACGTGGTTCAAAAATCTGTAACTAGATGGCGTTGTAACGATTGCTGAAAGACATTATTGAGGTTTACTGTAAATAGGTTTTATAGAAACTTGCCTCCAAAATTCTTATCTGTTTGTGTTTGAATGTTTTTGGGGCGGATCTATACTCTTATCAGGAAAACGACATTTAGGTTTTGATAATCATGATGATTACGTTTTTATTCGATAGTTTTTTTTACAGTCAATATAGATATGACAATAATCATGATATGATGGTAAATAATAATAATTATTAATAAAGCAGAGAAGAAAAAGTGGTACAACATTTTCTTTTCACTTATTAATATATGTATAGATTTTCTGACATCTTTATGTAAGTTTCATAGCAAATAAATCTGAATTAGAAATATAATGTGGTCAGCACACGTTTGCACTGTTTTAGGAACCCATAGCCAAATGGGGAAAGTTTTAAATAACGTATTTTCCTCTGCCAGTCTGTTGGTAAGTCACAACTATGGGAGACTATTTGATTATTATAATTTATGAGAATATAAATATAAATATTTGTATTCTTTGGTTTAGCGCGTGATTTGAGGTTAACTATGTGTTAATAATTATTATACATACTAGAAGTAGTGTCAAATGAAGATGAAAATTCTAACCCGATATATGGAGTTAACAATAGAATAGGTAATAATAGTTATTTATAATAGAATCGGGATGAAGTGTTGGTATTCACTTTGTGGAAAAAACATGTAATTTTTTGTCTATTTGAGTCTATAGAAGCAATTTCAAAGCCTTGGCACGCCACACTGTCTGCAACTAGTCAACCGGCACTTCTCACGACTGACCCGTATTGAGTTGCCGTAAAGCACTTAGGAAAGGTCTTATACCTTTGCCCTAATTGTGAGAAGGCCACTGGTTGTTGCCACTAATGTGATCTAGATGACTCTTTGTATACGGTTCGCTCTCAAAAGACTGGCGCTTGCAAATTTTGTTAATATTATGGATGAATATTTAACACAATTTATTAAGCAGCTTCTAACGGAATTGTAGGATTATTTGAATAAATTATGTGATAAATAAATTAAATAATAAAAAAAATACTTAACATAAATAAAATTTTCAAACTTATTTCACTGAATGGTCTCTTGTGGCAGTCAAAATTTAAATTGGTGAGTTGCGCGAATAAATCACTATTTTTCACTAACTCATATAAATTGTTGGATCTTGCAATTAAAAATGACATTACTGCCTTTCATTTGTGTATGATATACATATAATACGTTAACTTTTATTAATATCTTTATTTACTTCCCAGAAGCAACCCCCAAAATTAAAATTCGGAGATATGATACATATGATATGGAGGTATGACAAAAAAATACGCAGTCGAATATATATGAAAATAAACTTCTAACTTCTAAGCATTTTGATTTATTTGCGATGAATTGAACTCTAAAACTACCCGTACAAAATAATAATAATAATATAACTACCCGTAAAAATACCCGTTTTATATCTTGAACTAAATGTGTAGTTAAAAGCTGTTTTACTTGTGAAATGAATAAATTAAATTGTTTATTGGAAAATAGAGCACCATTTTCCAATCGAACAATTTCCAAAGGGATGATATTACACACTGGATCTTATATTACACGTGAAGAAAAACCTCTGTGTATCAAACAATGTTCTTTGTTTTCATTTGGTTAATAGCGATAGACGACAATGAGCGATTATTTTGGTAACAAAACGTTGCATATATATAATTTTAATGGTTGAATTTTGATCACACGGCGAACACTGTTATATACTAATTATATGTGCATGATTTTGTGAGTTGGTTTGTGTTTGTTCGGAAGTTGATCTCCGAAACCGTGGTATCTATTTAAAAAAATATTTTTGTCTGTCTGTTCACTTCATGTCAGGTTCAGATTTTCATTGTCACCATCACAAATGATCCCGCCGCTAAGTCAGTATTCATCCACGTTTAGTTACCCAATCATAGTGTTAATATTTATATTGAGACTTTTCAAATTAAATTCTAAAAGTATATAACAACTGAAGATCTGGATCTGGATCTATGACAGATATCAAAATGCCTCCACTTAATTTATGTAAATAACCGACAAGGTCACCTAATACTAAGAGGTCGTCATGGACCCATGAACTCACGGACGTCTGTAACATATATTTATTTACACATATTTATTTCCTTTATTAAAACGGTACAAAACAAATAACATTAACTAATGACAAAACTTACACACTTCACGCTCACATAACTTCTGACAAGCAATATATCCCTCCATTCATCCGCAACAGATCACATTCAGGATGTGTCCAGGAAAGCGTTCAGAGCGGCTAGAACTCGGGGAATGGGGGACAGAGCGCGCGCGGCCATGCGCACTGTCGGCACTGTAAACAGTTTATGCTTTTTATTTACACACACAGCTTTACACACTCACAACCCCGCACTAGGATTCCTTGTGTGGCGGGTGTCATGGGTATATCATCCATAACGCAAACATTATGCTATTTTGCCAACTGTGCCAACCCTAACAGTGTCTTACTAAAATCATACATTCACAAACTTTAAGTATAGTATACACTACCAAACCGCTCTTGCTTCGCTTGAAAAAAACGAAGCCTGACGCTTAGAAATAGAACCTGCATTGATTAATTTATAATGGTTTTTTTATGGATTTCAATAAGAAGTGAAAATAGCTTTATTAATAATTCTATTAGACGATGCTTATTGCATATACATTTGCGCAAACCATAACGAAATCTGTTAAGCCGTTTCTGGGACGAGCGCGCACAAATATAGACAATAATTCTAACAACTATAGTTTGGGTTTTATAGTGTTAATAAAGGTCCTTATTAATAGTTTTTTCTCATATATTCTTCATATGCAGAAAGCGATCAGTTAAAATTTTATTAGTAAATCCTAAATCATCTCAATCGATATTGTTCTCTGTCTCTCTTTTATGTCATTCTCATATTTTTTATCTTCATTAATAGAATTTGAAATTCCCTGCGTATACATACGCGGAGAAAATCAAGCCCGCATATGCTAATACTCAACTTAGTCAACATTATTAAAACAAAGTTCTTAACTCGAGCTCGTCACCCTGGCTTACCCTCAGTCGACTGCACCGCATTACTTAGGCTAAATTAATCTGCGGGCACTCAAATCAACGCGGGGATTAGGCGAATGGTGTTTAAAACCATAGACACTAAAATACAGATTAAGTATAAATGAGTGAGACAGCTTAAAAAAGACCGCAATTTGTTACATACTTTACATCATTATTACAACCCGTAAATGTTGGACTCAGCTCTTTTCGCACAATGAAGGGTTAAGACCAGAAGCCGTACGCTGGCCAACCGTGAGTTGGCAGATTTCACACACTTTTGAGAACATGGTGAAAACTCTCAGATGTACAGGTTGCCTCGCGAAGTTTTCCTTCACCGAAACCAATGATAATTAATTTGTAATAGATATATAATTTGAACTCGAGTATCCCGTGCGAGGAACCGACGTTCAACCCACTAGGCTACAAATAGTACGTTAGTACCTACAGGATTTTTTTGCATCAAATAAGTTAATGCTTGACGACAACCCCACTTGACGGTAAGCGATAATAAGATTAAAATGCTGAACACACTAACTTTAAAAGCCTATTCACTCTCCTCTTGAAAAGTGTGATTGATAGATGTTTTTAGTTGGTTATACAATGCAAATGTGAAGGATCAGAAAAAAATCCAAATTCAAAATCATTTATTCACAAAAGTATATCGTCAATACACTTACGCATGTATTTTCTGCTTCTACGACTATTTCGAAAAGGTGCTGTAACATTCAGGAGGAGAAAAGGCGAAAGAACATCCTCAGTACATTGTTTGGAACAACAAATATGGCAATAACAATAAAAATTTTGGCACTGTTATTTCCAGGCGTTTCGAAACGGTGGTTTATCATTTAAGAGAAACATTCCGAAAGAAACTTCTCACTCACCACAAGGTAGGACTTTTGAGGTACTTTTGAGAGTCAATTCTCAAAACTACGTAGCTTAGTAAGCCAAATGGATCTGTACAGAACTTTAATTGTTTCACTATATTGTTCAACACAGGTAATCCTAGTGTGGAGCTGTGAGTGGGTGAATGTTTTTCTTCTGTAGCATTGTACAGATAAGAAACAGACATCAAGTGAGGAACTGCTTATTTCTTATGAAATTTCTTTTTTTTAAACACACACCCCCCTTACTTTCCTCCAACTCGTAAATGATGATTCTGTACTTCGACAGCCGTAAGAAGGCGATTTCTCAAATTTGTTGGCACCATATAGCGATCCTCTCGCGCTGTCGTGCACCTTGTTCGGCCCGCTTCTGGTCTTCGAAGATTGGATCCAGTTTCATGGCAACGTTGGAGTACTCGCTGAACTGTAGAAAGAGTCACACGACCAGTTCTCGCTGTATTTCGTTGACTGTGCCCATCTTCGAGCATTGTCAGGATCCTGGTACATTCTTCAGGCGTTAACGACATGATGACTTCAGAATAATAAAATGTATAAGGCAGAGACACCATATTTATAACGTTTTTATTGCAAAACTAAAACAAAAGCGAAACAATTGGTTTGAATTGTTTGGTTCTAAATGCAAAAACTACCATTATTTTTTATATTTACAGTTTTTTATAGAATTATCAAAAATATAAAAAGGTTTTATATACTATTTTATGTGGCATCAAAAGTTATTTAATTTAGTCTTTATTTCATAAAGCTAGGTCAGGTACTTTTGAAGATATTGAAGATTTTCTAACCGACCCCTTTTTCTTCGCGGTCCAGTGTATAATAAAACTAGGTATACCCATAAACAAATGATATAGTATAAATTTATTTATTATATTTAAATCTTGTCTTTAGTTATATTTTTTTTATATTGAATGTATAGAAAGAAAACTGATGTAACTTTTTTAAGTATTATTTTTTACTTATTCTTTATGTGTGTCCATATTATACATAAGTGTGTACATTTTTATCCTACCCGCGCAAAAATACCAAAAAAATGTTTTATTGATTTACACCACACATTACATGTTAGTAGCAAAGTTCGCTGTACTAGGTTGGTGACCCCGCCCATCCATCAAGCCTAACCAAAGAAAATCAATTCACGAAAAACTTGACATATAGCTTGTGTGTGTAAATGTATGTTGATGTGTGAATGTAATGATTACACCCCGTATACTATATTATTTTCATAGACAAAGAGACCGTAAGAAAGAAAGTCGGTCACCGATGCTTTATTATCTATTATACAAGATATTTACATTAAATCTTTACTTTAAGAATGTCGCATTCAAAGAGATATAAGCAGCGGAGCTGAGCCTTTTGTAAATATAACCATTTAAAGGTTTTCCGTTTTTAGTACCTACCTACCTCGTGAGAGAGCGGTCGATGTGTTTGTTCGTAATTTGTCTCCGCATGGATTGTTGTGATACAATTATTTTCAGCACCATTGGATATCAAAAGGAATAATAGCTTGACTTCGTTCGTGCCGAACAACTATCGATCTTGATAGATATCACTAAAATTAAGTAGCAACCATTTCAAACATAGTCTACATTATGTTAAACAAAAAAATTAAGACATAGTTGACGAATATCATCATGACTAGTTAATTTACACTTATATACTTTAAGCACACGCTATATTCAGTATAAGTCCATCCGGAATAATGTATTTTTAAAATGACAAATGAATTTTTTAGATAAGTACTGTGGCTCCGGAGATTACTTTCCGCATACACAAACTCACTAAATTCGCACTCTCTGTTTATAATATAATTAACAATAGTACGTAGAATAGATAAAGATTATAATATTTTCTGGGATGGGACTCCTCCCTTGAGCCCAAGCCTATCTCGCGGTCGTGGTACACTCAGCAGAACAACGGACGAGTCTCTGCGAAACGGCCCCTTCTGTTGAATGTTACAGGGTTTTTGCCTGCCAGGTTTGCTACCACCCTCCTCCTAAAACCGATCCTGTAACGTAACATACGTGTTTCAATCTCAGCATCGGAGAGCCAGTATTAATGCGGGTCTCCCGCTTCGTTTCTTGTTACAACGTATTGATGATACCTTTGGTGTTACTGTTGCCCATGGGGGATGGTGACTACTGACTATCAAGTAGCTCTTCTACTCGTTTGTCGACTGGTCACTGCTTCAAAATATATGAAGCCGTAACAAATGTAACACTATTAACGGAATGTACGTACCAACTTTTATATTGTATATCGCGGCAAATGATTGATTTCTCGGAATTAAAAATATTCTATAACTTTTTTACTTGTTCCTGACAAGATACTACACATACTGAGAACGGACGCACACTGAAGCTCGACTGTACCCTTACATAAAGACGCTTCTATAATCTCTACTGCTGTGAACGGGGCACTGTTTATCCCGGTTAAAGGGTGGAATATAGATTAATTCCAATTACATTCGTCAATACTTTTAGTATGACTGTAAGGCTTCCGTACATTCGATGGGAATCGGAACTCTTTTAAGTTCAATATGTCTGTCAATTGCGGTAAAATATTAAAAGAAATATATACTATAAAATGCATACTTATTAATTTGCTGATTCTCAATATAGGCAACTTGAAAGTAAATAATAGCCAACTCTTTGTTATTATTATTATTATTGATTATTATTATTTAATACCACATACTCATAATATATGATGGCCTCGTAGCCCAGTTGATATTGATCCTGCCCGCTCATAGACGGCTCCCAAGTCCGATTCCCGGTTGGGACAGATATTTATGTGATAGAAGAAATATATAAATCCACTACATTCCGCCTTGGGCATTTTCCGTTCTCATAAAGGTCGGCTGGCAAAGAATAAATGTAGTAATAACTTCTACTACTAATAAATATTGCACAATAAAATCAATAATAAAAGCAAACATTGTTATTTTTGTTATAGAAAATTATTATTTAATAAGTTTATTATTTATCTAGTTGTTTCCATAATAAAAATTACAAAGGTGGCGTTTGTTTCAAGCGCCGTGTGTAAAGCTAACCAAGTGAAGGATTCGATAATTGAGTTACTAAACTAAGAATTACTCTAACACTCACACTTTCTTGTTAATATAAAAAAGAATAAATCTCATAAGAACTACAACCAAAAAATATTTAAGAGTTACACGTAAAGTATTACTTTTAATTTATTTCTACTCGCATTAACTACAAAGAGGTCGCTGGAGCACGAGCGCATATCACCGTCGCTAAGCCCTGCCATTAGGGTAACGACACAATAACTGGTCATTTATCGTGACAGAAGCGCTAGATCGATCAGTTAATTGAAACCAACGCTTACTGAAATCGGAATGGTTGCTGGAATGTGACTTGTACTCCGTTTAGCTTTGGAAAACATTTATAAATAATATTCGTAGCCACAACCGCTTTTGCAAGCTTATTGTTTGCATATTTATAAGTTGAAAAATTTAATGTTTTCAGTACATAATTGTATCCTGAATAGAATATTTAGTTTCAATTTTATCCTTTACTCTTCAGGTCCGTGATAATGTCGTGGTATACCAAGTATGCAAAAATTTTTGACATTTCCAGTTTTTGTCATGTAATGAAATTGTTTTTCGGAATGCTTAAAAAGTGATGATAAACTATTTGTTGGTTACACCGCGAATTAGGTTTTATTGCTTCGCTTCATGGAGGTCTAAGGCATATGCTCTGAAATTTTTTTTCACTCACTGTCAACTATACAAATACCATTTATTGTTATCTAAATAAATGTAGGCTCCCACTGGGTAGAATTTTTGGTGAAAAGATAAAATTGTGTTAACGAACCATGATATATTAACATCTTGATAATATCTTTATTAAGTTGGAAATCTGCATTACAACTTATACACGAAGTTAATAAATATTTACTTTGTTTTGATATATTTGTATCAAGGTAATTACAATATTAATATGTTTAGTATTTTTGTGTGTGCAATTCAGTTCGAGCCAAAAGCTAAATATTGAGTCTGCTATGAAATTTATATATAATTTGCAATATAAATTGTTTTTATTTATCATTATTATTATTTTGTTCGATTATTTTAGAATTTAACGTAGAAAAGAAGAAAAATAAATAAACATTGATAAGTTTTTAAAATATTATTTAAAATTACCAGGCCGACCCGACTTTGTTCGGGTTGTACAACTTAGTAATGTACCTGATATATATGGCATATGGCGTATGTCCACTCAGAATAATCTACCGTTGGAATTTTGAATCCGCATACACTAAAACTCATAAAATTCGCACTGTCTCTTTATAATATTAGTTAATACTACATGTTAGCAAAAACATCGTTTTTGGTTTTTTGACTAAGCAAGCTTGCAAGACTTTGTGAGTCGAGGGCGTATTATCGTTCACTTTAAGAAAGACTGGTCTAAAATATAATACAAAAAAAAAAGGTTGCTGTAGAACGTGAAGGATAAGTTATACATATACTTTTTATATTTAAATCTATTGATATAATTAAATACTTTAAACCTCAATTAAAGTATTTAGATATAAAAAATCCACTTCACCATTTATTGGAGCAAAAAAACCTTAATCTATAAGCTACGCCTTAGAAACCAGTGCCGATATATTATTAAGCAGTAAATTATTCATTTAACAAATACTAGAGACATTGACATTAATGGAACAATTTGTTCTTGATAAGGAGCGTTCATTAAATGTAAGTGATGGACCAAATACAACAACTCGAGGCGCGCTCCTTAGATGGATGGGGTTGTAGCAAAATGCAACGATTGCTCTGTAGGCTGAAGTGTTATTGTTATCGTTCGATAGCAATCGTTAAATTATGTACGGGACCATTGGGTGCCATGTTTAAGAACTTGGTTTGATTATTTTTGTCTTTATGCGCGTACAGCTAATCTATGGCAGATGCACGGCGGCCATCTTGTGACGCCCGGGTATTAATGGACCACTTTCATGATAATGAAAGTTTACAACTCAGTATTCCAAATTCAATTTACACTGCTGAGTTATTTCAAAATGGTTCATTCAAATGTGCTTACAAAAGCCTTGAACAATATTTTTTTTGAGTTTTTGTCAACAACTTTATAACCACTGACCTCTGTAATACGGAAAATGGACCACAGATTAACAAGGAGAAGAAATGGAACGTAGTAAGTTTTAAATTTTTTTGCAGACCGCTGTACAGTTTAAATATCAACTTTATATCGTAATGTGTCGTAATGTACGTACTAACGTAACTTTGAAATGATAGATCATATCGAACCAACTTATATTTCCTAGGTTCCTCTGATACAACCAATAAAATCGAGATCGAATTTCATATTTACAAGCTTTAACATTTCCGTATAAAAGCTTCGGAGTTCACTTTGTCGTATGAAAATTTTTACGTGACACTTACACAAAGAAGTGAAAATTAGTTGACTTTTTCTTTCCAAGGTGATTAGGGACGTTAAAAATATGAAAGACATATATTTTTTATTTAATTTTGAATATTTAGATATTTTCTTTATTTCGAATATTGGTGCTATATCTATTATATTTATAATTATTGTTTATTTTCCTTTAGTAAAACGATATACACCAATTACACTAGTTAAATCAACTCACTTATGAATCTCGCTCACATCACAAGCACAACATATCCGAAACCATAAAAAAAAACCTTCACCCTTCATTCAAATTACATTTGATTTCAGTTGATTGCGATCGTAAATTCGCCTAATTCACAATTCAGTTTTCGAACGAGGCCAACCTTGAATATCTTTCTCAAATATTAACGACGTCTGAGAGGCAGAACTGTAACGGTTTCAAATAGTTCAATGTCAGTTTTATATAACTAACTTATCTCTTGTCTCGGGGCTTAAAGTGCTTAGAGACAGCTAAAATATCACTGAGTTGGTTGTTGAGAAAGCGAGTTTTTGTAATTTAAAACTAAATACGCGACTAAAATAGAAGAGATTAGAGAAGCAGAAAATAGAGTAGTATACGGTAGCTAGAGTACGGTAGTAGAGAGGAACGGATCCGAACATAATAGAATAGATGGAACTTATTAAAATAGAAATTCTCAAATTGATACATACTAGACGGTACAAAATATTATCTTATTGATAAAATCTTTCAGATAAAACTTGAAAAGAAGACAGTAATAAGTTAAGGAGTGGTAAGACTATTATACCTAAGATAATATTTTAATGTATTACGCTGTATCTATCCTTGACTAAACATTCCCTATTCATATGATCCTGTAAGTGTGAACTACTCAACAACAACTCGGAGAGATGACTGACATATAATAATATGTATACAACAACATACATGTGCCGACGGATGGAACTTGGGTGAGGCATGATCCAGGATTCAGGTCGAGGTAACTATCCAACCTTGTTCTACGGATATGTGAGTCTGTACCATAAAATAAACGTTCTTAACAGAGACCTATGGCAAAGTATTAGCCACCACAGATAAGCCATAATGCATTTTGATTTTGTTTATTCAACTATATCGAATTTTATTTATATTAAACACCTTTTTCCAATGGAAAAAATAATCACATACTCGTAAATAACATTTGGAGAGATGACAGCATAAAAGAATTATCTGTTGATAAATACGAAGAGTGACGTCATAAATGAAGTCACATCATCCATCCATCCATCCGTCCATCAGCCTTTGGAGGTCCACTGCTGGACATAAGCCTCCCCTAACTTACTTGAAGTCACATATACTTACATAAATATTGTAGTACAATATATACATAATCACACATAAAAACACTGAAGTGTACTACATACAAGAGTAAAATATACTAGACTACGATAAAATACATAATATTCAAATCATATACATATTTATGTTCATAAAATTTGAATTGGATGGATGAAGAGAGGCGGCTGATACTGAAAAGATTTCATTTCTGTAAGTGAGCTGTTAAAAATAGGTACCTACATTTTGTAATTAACACGGCATAAAGGTACAGGTTAGTAACTTATAATTACACCCGTATCAATTATTAGTTTTTTTTCTCATGCCTTTTATATTTTTTTCAGTATATACGCAATACACACGGTAGTTGTCGTGACTCAATTTGTTGTTAAACTAAACGACAAATGATGAAGTAATTTTTGATATTACCGCGACACACTAGAGAATATTTGGCGACCCCATAGCCCAGTTGTTAGAGACCCTGCCTGCCGAGCGAGGGGTCCCGGCTTCGATTCCCGGCCGGGGCAGACATTTATGTGACAGATAAATGTTTGTTCTCGGGTCATGGGTGTTTGTAATGTCATACATGTGTATGTCAATGCCACCCGCAACACAGGGAATCCTAGTGCGGGGGTGTGAGTGTGTAAACGTTTATTTATTTAAAAGAAAATGTATACCTTTTATACAACTATTGAATCAATCAATCGTTTATTTATCTAGCAGCGTAGCAAGATGTAAATAACAATATTTTCGCTTACTCTGCCAATATTTGACATACAAATTAAAAAAAGTTCCAATGAAATGTTAATGTGTTTGTGTATCAAAGTATCGTGTTTATATTTCAATATCAAATTATTGTTAATAAATATATTTATATCAATGTGATAAAACATAATGTCAAAAAATGTCATAAACATTTCTTTTCAAGGAAGTGAAATGATGAGGGTACTGAACGAAAAGCTTTTCAAAAAGAAATCCATATCTTTTGAGTTAATCAAATTCATTCGGAGTTAACTTGGTGTAGATAAATTGAATAACAGGGAGCGGGTAATATTTACTTCAATTATTATATTTGTATAAACTATACAGGATATGAACGATAAATTGAGTAGTTAGTTGGCAGGAAGCTAGCGTTATTGAGTCAGGTTTTAATTACGTTGGCTGAAACCGCTCTAGCTGTGGTTTTATCTATTAGTTCAAAATATATACCTACAAACATATATCAACATTTGTTTACCAAGCTAACGTGGAAAAGTTTGTTTTGTCTTGTAGCCTTCATTCTTTAATGACAATGGCTGACAACTCGGACATGGCGTCTGATGGTGTCGTCAACGCCATACCAGGAGAGACGAAGTGGTTAGAACAACTAGTTTTTTTACTTGAGGTTATAGACGTTTTATAAGAAATACCTAACACCAGTACACTAAGGTTCCTTAACTCAAAGGTCCCCACCATCTTCTAGAATCAGCCTTTAAATTTTTGTTGTAAAAAGACCCAGTTGATGTTCTTCCCAGTTGAAAGACTAGGTTAGTTACTGAGCTCCGTAACCGTAATCGGATCTATCGGAAATCCGAAAGCGTAACTGAACCTCATAAAAAGGTTTCGGATAATTTCGGATAGCGGCAGAGTTTAAATATTGTCTAAATAATAACTTCATGATAAATTTTCGCCGGCCGAGCCGGTACACTAGCCGCGTCGTTCTCATCTTAGATAGTTTTTATTATTTAATATTTAATTTTTTTTTTCTGTCATTATAATACGACATAATAACTAGAAATGAAGCCAAACTGTTACCTTGTAAATACTTAACATAAAATAAATATTTTGTTTCTAAGTCCTAAATAATTTAATATCCATAATCAAAGTTATCCGAAATAATTGGATAATCCGAAATAATTTCATATCCGTAGCTGTAACCGAAACCAGTAGAATATTTATATTTCCAGATCCGAAATATCAGATCCATGACATCCGTAATACAGACAGATGCACTTTGGTCACCGTCTATACTATATATAATAAAATTCTAACTGATCGCTTTCTGTACAAGAACGATATATGAGGAAAAACATTATTACGGGCCTTAATTAACGCAAATAAAACACAAAACAACACTTGTTAGAATTTTTGTCTGTTAGTCTGGATGTGTGTGCGTTTGTTCGCGCTTATATCAGAAACTGATTAACTGATTTCGTTGTGTTTTTTACTAATATATCGCAGTAACCATCGCTTCACATTTAAAGTTTGTTTCATTGCAATCCGTTTATAAATAAAAAAGCTATCAATTAATTTAAAATAATGCGGATACTATTTCTTTGTGTTAGGCGTAGGTTTCCCGAAGCGAAGCGAGGGCAGTTCGCTAGTTTACTATAAGATGACCTATCTGCTAGTTTGTCGACTATTTAAATAAGAAAAATATATTGTTATGGTACAATGTATGTAGTACCTGAAACATTGTGCGATTTTGAAAGACATCAATTAAACAGACGCGTCGTACGTTCATAACACTTTCTATACATAATAATAAAATTCCAACTGATCGCTTTCTTTAGATTGAGAATAAATGAGAAAAACTACCTTTAGGAGCCCGTATTAACGCAATAGAACCGAAAACAATTGTTGTTAGAATTTTTCTGTTTATCTGTATGTCTATTTGTCTGTGCGCTTGTTCGCGCTGATCCCAGAAACGGCTTATTCGATTATGTTATTGTTTTCACTAATGTATTGCGGTAACCGTTACTTAATCAGTTCACAGTTCACAGATCAGTTTACAGTTCGTTTAATTTCAATCCGTCGAGAAATAAAAATGTTATGAATTAATAATTATTATTTTTATTTTCACAGAAAGTGAAATACCCAGTTCTAAAACAATGCAGATGCTATTTGTAAGCGTAAAGTAGTTTAGTAATTATTAATATTATTATTATTACGACAGGATAATTATACAATTGTATATTGTTACGTATACAACGCGGCTGCGTATGTTATTCTGTTTGCCGTAGCACAAAGCAGGTAGATCAAAAGATCGGCTCACTTGTGTGTGACTGTGACAGGCGTTGCAAGCAGGTTCAAGTAAACTTAAGATTATACAAGTATTACGAGTTGTAAACAATAAACACATACTCTCATATACGGTGTTTACCCCAAAAAACCATTTTGGGGACCAACTGGGTTATTAGTAGGGCTGTTATGGGTATGCAATTTCGAATCTGGATATGGATACGGATATATGAATAATATTTTACAGGTCTCGGTTATGGTTACGGATATGAAATTATTTCGGATTTTCCGATGGTTTCGGATATTTTCGGTTGCGGATATTAAATGATTTAGGACTTGTAAAAAAATATAATGTATTTCCAACGTAACAGTTTGACTTTTGTTGCAGGTATTATTTGATAATGCAATCATGGAATAAAAACCTGAAGAAATAAAAATGTCAAAACATAAAACCCACGCGCGGCTAGTGTTCTAGCTCAGATAGCGAAAGCCTAAGTTCATTTAGACTCTGCCCCTGTCCGAAATTATATACTTGTATTATATACTTTTTTATCGGATTCGAATATACTTTTATTTCGGAAATCCGATAGTTTTGGTTATGGTTACGGAGATCCATTACATCCCTCGTTATTAGATCTATTGATCCACTTTATATTGTTAAAATATAGTTTGTATACAGTAGTTTTGTTCAACAGCGTTTTTAGGGACAGAATGGGTATTTAAATATTTGATATATTTGCTATATGCAACAATATATAATTATAACTACAATGTATATAAATTATTACACTATTCTATTATTATTATACTCAAATTATTTATGTTACAAATATCCTAATTCTGTTTAGGAGACAAATTGGCTCATTTCTAATTTTGCTTGACTTATCGCAGATATAAAAAATACCTATTTACATACTTACTGTAGTTAATATGCGCAAATAATATTTACAAAACAGAAAAGCTTTTTTAGGGAGACTTGTTTGATTTGCTCCAGTTCTTAATGACAGCCATTCGAACCAATTCATAATGTCAAATAGCCTATAGGAATCTAATTGGTCCTTGACACTTTTGTTAGTCTAGCGGTAATGCCGCTGAGTCATGGGGGCCCCGTAAATATTTATTAATTGCGTTTTTAATATACTAGCAAATTTGAAATTTGCAGTCTTATATTATCTTATGTCTTTTGTTATATATGTCTAACCAAACTTCAAGGTAACTTTAACTTAATAAGGTCTTCACATGAACTTCCGTAGGAAGTTAGACAGTGTTATCTGATTGTAAGTCACAATTGCTTCATATCGTAATAGGTAATTTATGATCCACCAATATAATTTGCATAATATAATAATATACAACAGTATTACAGTGTTTACTGTATATTGTGCGCTAGTTCCATGGAATTCAGATTTCGAAATTAACAAAACTTTTCATTAAATGTCCAATAATTATTACAGCCATATCTCAGATGACATAAATGATCGTATGTAAATCATTGATACCATTTAATAATACAGGTTTCTAGCTTAGTTTACTGTCAATACCGCGTCTGGTGCCTACAGGCGAGGGTGACAAGTACCATCAGATGACTCTTCTGCTAGTTTGTTGATCAGTTACATAAAAAATAGCGGTCAAGAAAAAGTGAAAAAACTCTCTTATGTGATAATTCATATTATGTGCGAATAGGAAAAAATTCACTTGCCACGGTAAAATAAAAAATTGTGTCGAATATTACATTGTTAATATGTAGTTTACGATAATGTGGACATACTCGTAAATCCCCGTCGAGGCAGTTATTATGTGACTGTAATGTTTGGTCTCGGTTTGTAGGTGTTTGAAATCCCTCGTGTGGTGGATTTCTGTGGGTCTATGTTAATAACAAATCCTAGTGCGAGAAGTGAGTGTCTTTAAGAAAAAAAACTCGCAAGTGTTTAGTGTAGCCTAGACACTTCTTAAAGTAAGAAATATATTTATAAATCTTAAATTTATGTCGTAAAACAGAAGACCGTTGGTATTGAAAGTTTAATTAATTTCCGTAACTCCATGCATTAGTCCTTGGGTCAGTCATCAGTCCTTGGGTTAAGCTGTGCACTCAATGTAAGCCGAATTACTGAGAATATTAAAAGTAGAATAGACCAAATTTATGAGATTCGCTATGCTATGTTAAATTTGCACGTAATTATTTTAATGATTAGTGTAAATTTTTAATTATTAAACTATATAATTCTCATTTAATTTCTACAATGATTCAATTTACTTTTTTTATTATTTAATTCATCCCCGATAGTAAGCCTCCAAAGTTGGAATTCAATTACTTACGGTATTCGTTCATTATCGGGTTACCTAACTCTAGAAAATTGTAGATAAATCCTACTTCGTTCGTCCAATAGATTAGGCAACAATCGAATGTGACAGACGCACAATCCTACCTAATACTTAAGAGTTTCGTTTTATCATCGGATTTAAATAGCTCTAACTGTATTAGATTGGAATCTTATAAATATATTTTTACGGCCCCACACGATATCTACCAGATGCAATGCTACCATTCCTCATGGACATACTGAACTTGATTCTAGAAAAAACATCTTAATTAAAAAAAAATTAAAAAACCTCATCAAAGGCGAAGTACAAGGGATGGGAGGGAGGAGCAGGCTAAGAATCAGCTATTTGAAACTGATGAAAGCGAAGGTCATGTCGTACAAGGAAGTAAAGGAGATCTCTCGATAGTGAGAAGTAAAAAGGGCTTCATCAGTTGCACCGACAAGGGCCCAGCCCTTAAATCAGAAGAGAGAAATTTTTTAAGAAAAAGTCCCTTCCGTTCTATTCCTCTTGAATTGTAGGTATCAAGCTGACAGTTAAACCCTGTCTCAATGCACGCATGTAATCGAATTTCAATCAAGTGGTACAGTCGAGAACAAACATTTTTGTACCCATTTAAATGTAAAAGGTGTACGGCAAACGTTTACCTTAAAAACTAATGTTTTGCATATCAGTTTGCATGGCAGAACATTAGATGTGCAATCACGTTACCAGGTGTAACTGAAATCGTAAAGATTTGACAAAGACAATGATATAGACATAAATCTTTATTTGTCAGCATAGGTATAAAGAGATATAAAGAGAATTTTTAAAATCTTCCATTGGTTAACAAAATACTTTGTTCTATATTTGAGGGCATACAAATATTTTTTTATTAACTACATAACAAATACTGTTAGTTAAAAATTCATCAAACTGAGTAACAACATTCTTTTTTGTTTCTAATTTGAATTGTTAATGTTACTTATGTTTCGAAGTTATGCATTACCTCTGCGTCATTATAAATGTAAGGTACCATATCAAACATACTTTTACTGAGTAGAGCTGCCTTTGATTCGAATCACACGAATTAAGAAGAACCCAGTCGTCATAGTGCTGTCAGCCATTTTCACCATGAAATTTCAAAGTATTATTTATAATCAAATCTGGCATGTGTTACCAAACTAATCGTATTGTTTTGCAAAACTAAAAAATATATATTATAATTATTCTGTCAATACGATATTATTTACACACAAGTAGGAAATTGAATAATATAAATTACAATATTCATTGATAAATTCTTTTTTTCGATATCACATTTAAACGTCTTTGTTACGTAATAATTGTGCAAAAAACAATTTATTTGAAGCTCTTGATGTTATTGCATTACGAATATTATACTTTTTAATATATGAATTTCGCGAATGTAGAGCCCCGTAACCTTCAAAAAAAGGATAGGTACCTCGTGTGCTGTTCAGTAGGGTACACCATGAGTAGGAGAGGTTAGCTTGTACCCAAGAATGGAAGGAGCTCTATACTCTACAACTGTTTATATATACATAACAAATAATAAGAACCTAAACTGAAGGAGCCCAAATATTTATAATGCGTATTTAAATTGACGTAACTGTGTGATTAAATTAGTGAAATAAATAATATTCATTTTAATTACATAGGTAAGTAATA